>MU968382.1:12633621-12931742 GCA_034641835.2 Pinus albicaulis | reverse complement strand
CATGATTCTAGATGACCCAGGTAGATATGATGAGTATATAATGGATGATATGGTCATCTATTCTCTTGGAAGAGTCTTCTTGACTAGAGATTCTAGTCTCAAGGAGAAGTTGTTGCATGCAGCACAGGAGGACTTCTTTTCCATGCACTTTGATGCATATCTTGCCTTGGCAGAGGAGTTCATTTGGGAGGGCATTCAACAAGACATATTTCAGCATATGGAGAGATGCAGAGCCTGGATGATGATGGAGAGGAGGTCACAGCCACCTTCCTACTCATGGAGAGTAAGGGAGCATTTTTAGTTGATCCATTTCAGCTCAAGTCTTCTAGTGCATGATGGGGAATGTACAATTCCACCTTATTCTTTGTACTTCTTTTCTTTTTATGAGCAACATATTGTACCAAGCAGGATTATTCCTTCTTGCATATTGTATCATGATGTACTTGGAGCCATTTGTAGCATTGAGATTGGATATCTCATTGGTGGTTTGTGGGGAAAGTCACATGATTTTTGGTGTGCACCAGTGACACCTTTCTGTACTTCCATGTTTATATCTTGTAACATGATTGTGGAAGAAAAAAATTGGCTGGGAGAGCAATTGTTTTTGTTTTATTTGATGCATGCAGAGCATGCACTACGCTGGTTCCTTATGTGGGACCTTGATCCACTTTCTGGTTGTCATGTGACAACTTGTTTCTATTGTTTTTTTCTTCCATGTATTGTTGATATGTATATGTTCATGGGAGGCTTTTATTGGAGAGTGGGCTTGAGATTGAGGATGCCCATTGGGAGCATGATTCTTCTTACTATACATGTTGTACATTTCAGGAGAAACCATGGGCCAACCATGAGGGCCACATTACATTTATTTTCTTCTCGTGGGAAAAACCACTTGAAGAGCGTGAGGAGGCACTCCATGGGACATGAGGAGTTGGAGGAGTTTACACAGTAAACTCTTTTTCCTTCGAGGATGAGGGGAGACTCATATATGAGCCACTCCGTTTATATGAGAAAAACATATGGTGAGAGTATTATTGATTTTCATGATGATTTGTCTTTATATATGCATCTCTTAACCATATATGTGCAGGGATTTGCTCAAAGAAGGATTATTCTTCCTTCTAGATTTGATGGTCTACAAGAGGCCATTGTGGATGATCACTCCCTTAGAGGAGATGGGGGGGATATTTCTTGTGGAGAACATACTCACATTGCACACTACATCATTCACCTTCTCCAGGAGATTGGGGCAGCAAGAAAATGGTGGGGAGGCCACCCATCATTCTATTTTATATGGCAGTGGAGAGTCGAACTGTGTTGGCTACATTTGAGGGACCATTTTCCTTCTCATTTACTTCAGATGGAAGCCAACATGATTCTCCTTATGGTTCCTTTGATTGATATTGCTGAAGCTTTCCTTGGGAACATGATTGGAGGAGAGACACATTGGGTGGATGTGTCCTTGGAGGGAGAAAACTCCCACATAGTTTGCACTACATGTTCTAAAGGGAGCATGGGAGATGGTATGGCCACTAAAGAAACTCATTTTTTTCATTATGAGGTGATCCATATGAGGAATAACATGCCATATAATGATGACTTACAACTCATCATATATGGAGAGACTTGGGCCAGCATGATTTGAGGCGCTGGAGAAGAGATCTTTGGAGATCTAGTCTTCATCTTGCTACTTGAGGGCAAGTATTTTGCAGCCCAAGATCAAAATTTTCTCTACACTTATCATGAGTGGAGAGAAGGAAAACTTGGGGTAGGCTAAATTGTCTACCATGAGCATATTTTCATCCCACCTACTTTGCCGGAGCCAAAGGTGGAGGACAGTTTCCAAGAGCTGCCTAGTTGGGAGGCAACTCATTTTGTATGGATGATTGCTTGGGGATGGAGGATCCAAATGAGGAAGATGTTCCTCAACACTACACAGACTCCATGCCTTGAGAGAAGGCTTTCTAGTTCTATCCTTGCAGTTTCTTGAGGACAAGAAACATTTGGGAGGGGAGGACTGTAATGTTCCAAAATTTTCTGACAATAATTTGGAACATTAATTTTTGCTGATTTCACTTAGGAGGAGAATAAATGGGTAAGGAAACCCATTGAATAATAAAAACCTCAATAAAATCCCTCTAATTATGAAAGGGGATAAAATTTGGAGCTGGTTTGCACACCCTCATGTGTGAACAAGGATATTTGCAAGGAGCCTTGGTTAAGTTGACCAAGTCAACAACGCTGCCATAGGAGGAGTGACTTATTTAGGAAGCCAGTGCAGTGTGAATGAGGAAAGAGACATTTGGTGGAGAAAACCCTATTGTAAATTTCATTTGTTTAAAAGGAGGACAAGGCAACCATTTTTTCTCATGCTTGTGATTATTCATCTCATTGTCTTGTGAGACAATCTTGCATTCCTTGCTGCTTAGCAAGAATTGCTGGAGGAATTCCTGTTTAGGATTCCTTCTCCTTCTTAAGAGGTCTCTTGAGGGATTTTTCTTCATTTTCCTCACATCCAGGCTTGAGGCCAAGCATCCTCCATCAAGACAACGTTATTTCTACAGTAGAATAATACTGTGTTGCTGGGTGTTGCAGTGAGGGTTCAATACACCATCTCCTTCAGCTATTTTTCAGAGGAGGAGTCTCTCTTCCCTTTGGGATATCAATTTGGAGGCATTCCGGAGCTCATTTGTATACTTTTGCATCAAGGCCAACTCATTCCATTTCCCTACAGTGCAGTTTCATCCAGTGACTGCGTTATTCTAGAGGAGCATTTGTAGTAGGGCTTTGCAGATACTTTTGGAGGGGAAGATCTTTGGTGAGGGGATCAGCCTTTCACTTGGAAGATCCATTAGAGGAGGCATATTAATTTTGAGCATAAGATTCAGCCATCTCCATCCAGTTCTATTTCTGAGTTGCTGCAGCTACCCAACAACTCCGACATTTTGCAGATTTTGTATTTTATTTCCAATCCTTTTAGGATTGATGAGAGGTAGTCTCTGGAAGATGATATCTTCACTTCCATTGTTGTATTGGGCCATATATTGATATATATATGTATTTGACATTTGTAGCATGCAGTTAATCTATTAAACTGCTCAGTCATAGCTTGAGATCACATGTATAACAGTGTTTCATCATGAGTTATGTACTTGTTCTTTGAGGTTGAGCATTGTCTATCTTGAGCATCCTTTCTCCTCAAGATCTTGTATTCATTTGTTGCTACTATTTATTAACAAGAAGGCTATGGATTTATCTCATGGTTTTATGATTTGAGTGTTGTTGCTGCACAATTATTGTGCTTGGTTATTGCTAGAGCTCCAACGTTAGAATATCTTGAGATATTCTCATTGTTGTAGCAATTTCCTGAAAAAGGAATAATACATTAATCTTGACAGATAGTAGATTAGGTAGAGAAGCTTTTGAGTTCAACTGTTTAATCTGAACTCATTGAAGAAATAAGAGTATAAATAGATTATTTTTTTCTTTCAAAAAGAGTATAATGTTGATGTCAAAGAGTTTTTGAGTCTAAGTGCATTCAGAAGAAGAAAAAATGCTAGGACAAGTAGGATTGGGTACGTAGTGATGCTGCTTTGAAGAATTTCATATGCTGCAGACTGCTAAAATGTTCTCAAATACAAAGATAGCCTACAAAAGAAAGAAAAGAATGTTGCCCAATGGATTAAGACACTAGTCTGTTGAAATCCAGAGATTGATAAACTGAGGTTCTGGACACCTGAAGAGCAAGATGTCCTCCTCAAGTGGAGCCACTGTTAGCCATATATAATTTGTGTTATACCTAATGATGGTTGGAATCAGTTTGTAGCTTTCAAGAAACAATTTCAAGCTAATATGTTAGTTCTTGAAGCCTAGTTGTTCTCTCTGTCCAAAGAAACCCGACTTCACTGATGGTTTCACTTCAAAAACCTTCAAAGAAGCCCTGCTGGTTTTAAAAGAACTGTTTTGAGAGTCTCCTATTTCCTCCATTTCATTCAATCCTCATTCTACCTTTAATAGTCTTTTTCCCCTCTAAAAAAGCCTCTTTTCTCCCCTTCATTTATCCTCATTCCCCATCAAAACCCCTTAAGACCTGATAAATCATCTTTATTTTGGTCTTGAACCTCTTTTTCCCCCTATTGGAACCCTTCTTCAAGCTCAAAAAATGTTCATTTTGGCCTTAAAACACTCTTTTAACACAACAGGCCTTAAGCACCTTTTGCGTAAGCCTTTAGCCCCTTTTTACACCATATGACCCCGCGTTGTGACTGAGAGTTAAGCGCATCGTCTTATCGGCACTTCGCACCTCGCACTTCCCCACTTCCATATCCCACATTTTCGCCGATGGCTGATCCCCCAAGAAAATCTCCACTGTTGATTCTGTTTAAGATCTAACGGTCCACGCTCCATCGCAAACCGCAAAGGGTCACTTCCACCTTCCTTTTCACCACCGATATGTACTCCGCCGATTAAATCTTGGCCATTGATCCTCTAATGATCCAATGGCTAATGGGGTCACTCCCTATTCTCCCCCTCCATCTACCATTTTCCCCCATAACAAATCTTGAGTGTAGATCTCCCAGATCTGACAGCTCCCATTAATCCTCTCCTTTCAACCCCACCCTTTTCATTCTCCTTCATTGCCCAGTCTCAACCATTGATCATCAAGATCCAATGGCCATATTGATCACATAGCTCTAACCCCGCCGATAAAATAGCCTGCTACGCGACAGAATTGCTGGCATTACTGTCAGGCCGCACCATTTATCTGTCGCGCATCTATTCAAACCTCGGCGCAACCACAAAATCTGGATTGTCTAGATCGGATGGCCACAAATCTCTTTCGCGCCTGATCCGCCCAAAACACTCCAACATGCATCTTGCACGTGAAATAGGTGGTTTTAGAGGGAAAAGTGTCAACACCTGAGCCCTATCACGTTCGCCCAAGGTAAAACCACTTACCGCCCCGACCCCATGCAAAAACTGCCTCTAGTTTTCTGCCAAACCACTGATGCTCATGTTAGCCACCTATATTTTTCAATTATATCAGTTGGTGGCTAAATATTCTTTGCAGCCTTCAAGAAACAAATTCAATCCTGAAACTTTTTGGTGCTTGAAGACTGTTGGTAAGATCACAAACTACTGATTGGTTCTACAAACTCTTTATCCTCTCTGCCTCTGATGTTCCATGAAAATCCTAATCAAACATTGCTGCATCCTCCTCCTTTTTCTCTCCCCTTCTTCCATCTTTTCCTCATTTCTTCAACTCTCCTTTCATCCATAAAAACCCCATCAAACCCTTTTATATTCCTTATTCCTCCATTAAGCTCATTTCCTAAGGTTAAAAACCCACTATTTGACCTATCAGAACCTTTCTCCTTTCACAAAAAACAGTTAAAAACCATAGAAAAACATGCGTTTTTTTATGCGTTAGGCTTTAGCCCCTCAGGCTAAGCCCCTGATTTCTCTCCATCCATATGTCCCCCCGCCAGAACCGTGTGCTAAGACCGCCAGGCGCTTAAACCCTCAGAAATAATTTATCACCCGAAAACATTGAAAACCTTTGTAAAACGCAAAATTGGGTTTATTTTATTTTTCCACCAAAGAAAATCATATTAAAACTCCGCCGTCGATCTGTCCCAAGGATCAACGGTGCGGAGTGTACCCCTCACCTGGTGGACCCCCCCCTTTCGCCGCGCTATTTTCCATTTCCACCGGTTTTGTGCCCGCACCACCTTTCGTCCGGGAGCGGTTTTATACCGTCGGCCAGCGATCCCACACGCTGGCTGACACGTGTTCTCCACCTTACCCCAAAAACCGCCGTGCCATGTCTATTGCCCGCGCGTTAAACCTTGTCCTATGGCCCCGCAGCGGGATTCATCCCCGCCGTCGGATCTGGGCCCTCCCATCCGACGGTCCCTGATCGCCTTTTCCGCTCACCCTTTAACGAACTCGCCCGCCTGTTAAATCTTCCCTGGCGCGTTCAAGAGTCGATCCCTACCGTCGATCTCCACGGATCGACGGCTCTCATTTGTTCTTCCGATTCCGTTGTACAGTCCACCTTTTTCCCCATTGACTGTTCAAATTGCTCCCAACCGTTGATCGCGATACGATCAACGGTTCCGATCTCTCCATTTTCCCGCACGACTTCCGATGCAGTCTATCCATATAACACAGGATTTCCTCATTATTCTTGTTTTTTGCAGGTTTTTAAGGTTTTTTCTTCGTATTCTATGAAATCTAAAGGATGAGGGTGACGACTCCAATCCTTCCGATTTATCCAGGGAATCGATCATACGAAGAAGAACCATGATATCAACAAATTTTCATGAGCTTTGGTTGCCGCACATCCCTGTAAAGCTCGAAGAATGCCATCGACATCAGAGCAGAGAAAGAGTATCAGGTTTTGAAGACAGAATGAACCAGAGCAGCAGTTTTATGAATAGATTGGCAGGGATTACGGCTAAGACGGTTATCAAAAGCCTAATCCCCGGCTCAGAACACGGATTAAAGCAAAACCTAAAAGTGTTCATCAGACAGATCGCCTCCACCACCATACTTTGAGGCGAATTGATTCCTCAACCACCACAGTGCCACCTATTGCCTCAGAACGATCAGTCAGAGGCCGAATTTATTGAACAAGATCAGATACTATGCCTCGGAACAACCAAGAAGTTATTTCTGCACCAGATTTTATTCCAGAATATTTGCAGAATAGCCCTAATAGTATGCGGAGCCTCAAAGGTCAAAAAAAGCTCTCTTCGAGCTTACTTCTTAAATATAAACACATTAATGCAATGTAACACCTGTAGAATTTCTTCATCGAACCTCACGGGGTCAGGAAGACATTAATTCTGCATTAATTGTATTTGAGATCTTTTTATCAGATCTCACCTCCTCATCCTTCTATATATACTCCAGAAGAAGATGAGTGAGGGGTTGGATTAGTTGGTTGTCAATGTAATTGCTGAAGCGCTGTAGCTGTTTCTGAGTGAAAAAATCTTGACTGTAAATAGTGGTTTCATGGGCCCTTGGAGCTCTGCTTGTAACAGATAGATTAGGTTGTGAAGAGAGGTGAATTAAAACATTGGATTTGAAGATTGTAACCGGTTTGAAGCAATCAATACAGGCTGATTTATGGGATCCTGGTCTATGCTGATGGTGATGTTATTCTCACTGTAACTTGTCATTTTATTTCTGTTTTCAATTTGTTTTCATTTTCCACTGTAAAGAACAATTTAAACAGTGTTAGAGTTTGCTGTGCACCGGTGATCTTCTCTGGCTGAAAAATCTTTATCCCAATGTTTTCTTCTGATTGTGTTATTTAGAAATGATCTAATTCAGTCTAAGCACAGAGATGCTGGCGTTCCCTCATCTTTTCGTCACTGCTGAATGTTATTTTTAAATGTTACTTTCATATATGTTGTGTGAGGAATGAATTGAGGAAATCAAAGGTTAGCCCTGAGTCCCTTTCTTGTTTGCTCAACTATTTGTCTGTTTCCCTTAGGATGTGTCAAAAGCTGACTAGTTTCAAAGTACTTATCAGATCTTGGGCCATTCTGTGTTATCTCGGTGATTGTCTTGGAAGTAACTAAGTAAAGAAGAGCTAAGATGAGGAGAAAGGTGAGCCCTGCCCGCTAGTTTCTGCTCCAAAGGTTGCCTTCAAGTTTCCCTTTGTTTTTAATCTGTGTTCTATTAGAAGTGTATCAAAGGCTGGATAGTTTCAAAGTACTTACCAGATCCTAGTTTTCTTCTATGTTTTTCTTAAGTGCCTGGTCAAAGGCTGGCTAGTTTCAAAGTACTTACCAGATCCTGGGCTGCTCTTTGTTCTGCATCTGTTAATTCCCTTTCTTTTTGTAATCACCCCATTCCATAAATCAAACTTCAAAGAGATCCTTAGGCCTAGATGACTTGCCCCATAGATTATTCTTGAACCTGGTTGTTTCAATTAAATTCTCTTATGACTCCATAGCCCAATGGATTGAAAACTTGCCATCACCTTTCTTTAGAATCAAAGTTTATTTTGTTCACTTGCAACTTCTCACCTTTGAACCTATTTGCATATAGATCTTTCCGTCTTAGACATCAACTATGTTCAACCATCCGAGAAAACCAAACAGAACCCTTGGCCTTCATAACTAGCCTAATATCATCACCCTAAACTTCAAAGACAATATCCATCTTTGTACATATTGGAGAGATCCCTCTCCTGATTCAGGAGGGCTAGATCTTAGAATCCCAAAGTTGGTTGAAGTGATGTTAACTCTGTGATCGGACTTTGCCAATCTTGCTTGTTACAGAGACCTAACATTTCTGGCGACTCCACTGGGGAGCAACTTAGAGTCTTTTACATTCAAATCCATTTCAAATCTATTCATAAAAAGCTTGCGTTGCAAACCTATAAACTCCTAACACCTTGAGAGTCAAAAGCAGCCTTTTCAAGCACTACCAAGAAAGTGGTAATTAAGATAAAGATCAATTGAATCAGTGACAAACTAGGTAATCCTAGGATTCTTTTAAGTTTTTATCTAACCTTGGAAAATCAGCTATCTTAGCCATAAGGATAGACTGTCTCTGTTTCATAACCGTAGCTAAGTTTTGAGGCAAAGTTAGGACATTCTTTTAAACCACAAATATAAACAATTCAGAAAATACCAAAAACATGTCAGATTGGTAGTAAAACACTAGTTTTAATATCTTGCATACGTCTTTGATGTGTTTTACCCTATACTCTTAGACATAGTCTGGAAAGGGCCAGGTAGCCTCTGGATCTCATCCTCTTTTGGGGGTGACATATCTGGTGAATGCCCTCCCAGTCAATCTCTGGTTAGAGTTGGTTGTGCTTTGAGATACCCTTGAGAAGGAATGTTTCACAAACACTGTGGTGGACACTGTCCTCCTTTGAAAACACTCTGAACCTTCCACCTGGCGACTCCACCATCCTGAACAGACCTTAAGACTCCACTGGAAAGGACCCTTATCATTATAAAATCATTCAAATTCAGTTAGAGGACTGCAGGATTCGAATCGAGAAAACAGATTAGTTAACCGTCTAAAAATTGTCATATCTGGTTGAACTTCTCTTGTTTAGGTGGGTCTAAACATATAAACATTGTGGCTCCTAAAAATATTCACACTAGAGCCCATCCTGACCCAGATCCTCCTGAAATAGTTGATAACCCAGAAAGAATTCTTAGGAAGTCTCCTAGGATACAATCCTCAACTATCTTCAGACCACCCCTAAGAGCCAATTCAGTCCCTGAAAACCTTTCAGCTCTTCATGAATCACAAATTGACTTATTAAACCCATTCAAAACTAGGTCATTTTGTGATTTAGAGCAGTTAGATTCTGAGCCTACCCTTTCATCTCCCAAAACCAGTGAGACTCTTGGGAATAGAGAATCAACACCTCCTAATTTACATTTCATAAATAATCTAGGTGTCTCACATCCAAGGTCAGCTCAAAAATCTACTGCTGTTCCATCCACTTCTCTTCACCATTCATCCACTGTTCAAACCACTCCACTTCAACCCACACCTCCTCTTGTAAATCCACCCCTACCACATATCATGGCAGCATGGTATGCTCCCTTAGTCCTTCCTGTACCATTAGTCAATCTTCCACAGGACTATCAGTCCAAAATTCCATTATATGATGCTAATAATACCATATCAGCATCTCAGCATGTGGACAAGATGAATGACTACTTTGACAGAAATGAAATTGATAATGAAACTGTCAAAATCAGATTGTTTGCTCAAAGTTTGGGGGGAGAAGTGAGAAAATGGTTTAAAGGTTTAACCCCCCATAGTATCAACGATCTCCAAGCCTTCCATCAAACATTCTTAAACAAATGGGAAGTAAGGAAAAATCCTCTCCAAGTCCTTGCCGACTATAACAATATCCATAGGAACCCTGGGGAAAGTGTCCAAGCTTATTGTACCAGATTCAACAGTGTGTATAATGCACTTTCCCCTGAACTGAAACCTCCTCAGGGATCAGCCTTAAACAAATTTCCGGAAGGGTTTGATCTAGACATGACATATTCACTCAGAGAAAGAGTCTTTGCAACCCTTGAAGATATGCAAAGAGGTTCTCTTTCTGTGGAGGTGAACCTCATGGAGAAAAGAGCAAGGATGAAAGCTGAAAAGAGAGTATCTTTTAGAGAGGAATCCACCCCTTCTAATTCGAGCTCAAAGATGGAAATAATGATGGAAGAAATGATGAAGAAAATGAGCATTCTAGAGAGAGCACAAGCAAGTCTAAATCAAAACGCTCCTCAAAACAGAAACCAAAACCAGAATCAGAATCTTAGAAGAAATCAGCCTCCAAACAGACCCAGGGAAGATGATCAGCAGGTCATTCCTCCCTTTCATCAGAATTTTTTAAGTGAGGTTGAACAAACAGATCAAATAACAGAGGAAGATGATATAAACTTATTTGGGGTAGATGATGATGACTTTGAGGTTCATTATGATAATAAACAAGGTCTTTATACACCTTGTGATGACAGAAGAAATGATACTGAGAATAGCTATCAAAACATGGAGAACGCTGTCATAGAGCCTTTAAGGGAATATGAACTCAGAAGTAGATCTAATCAACAAACCCCCAACAATAAAACCTCCGACAAAACTTCTCAAAATAGCACTGCAACCAAGTCTAAAACAATCAAACAAAAGGACAAAGCGGTGGCTGTCGATTTTGGTAATGATAAAGAGAAAGACACTCAAAACATCGAAAAACAGAGTGAAAACAATAGTAGTACTAGCACCTCAGTTAGTACTCCTGGTAGAACAACTGTTCCAATTGTAGATAAACCAAATCAGCAAGCTGTTATTGCTGATAAGGTGGCAGTAAACAAGGCCGAAACCAATGTTTTGAAGAATCAAAACATTTTCAGCCTAGAACATGAAATCTCAAAGATCAAAATCTCTGTTCCTTTGACTGAGTTAGCTGCCCAACACGTATATAGGTCCAAAATTTTGAAGGCTTTAAACTTAGAAGATAATGAAGATACTCTCAATCTTAATGATGACCAACCAGAGCTTATTTTTGGTCCAAAGATTGAAGGAAAGTTCCAAGAAGGTCTTGTCCCTCCCTTTTATGTAAGCCTAAACATTCATGACAAAATTCTGCATAATGCTATGCATGATTCGGGTGCTTCCCATAATTTAATGCCAAAAGCTGTAATGGAAGGCCTGGGTCTTGAAATTACCAGACCTTACAAGGATCTGTACTCTTTTGACTCAAGCAGAGTTAAGTGTCTAGGATTGATTAAAGACCTCTGTGTTAATTTAGCCCAAATTCCAGCCAAATGTTTAGTCATGGATGTTGTTGTGGCTGATGTCCCCCCAAAGTATGGAATGCTTTTGTCACGATCTTGGGGGGCTAAGTTACAGGGGACCATGCAAATGGACATGACCTATGCAACTATCCTTGTTTTTAACCAAACTAGGAAACTTTATAGGGAATCCCACATGCAGTACACAGTAACAAGTCAGGATCGGCCCCAAAACTCCCCTCTCTATGCTATAAACACGAGCCTTGATTCTTTTATCATGTTCAATGATGAAGCACTCACAGAACAAATTGTTTCAATAGAATCGATGGTTGAAATAAAAGAGGGGGAACACAACGTTGAAATGCCGAAACGGTCTATTGTGTCTGAAGATCCTAGCAAACTTAACACAGACCTTGAACTCCAAGTTATCAATCCTTTGAGCTCAAAACTTGACAGTCAGAAAGACAGTCCTCAACCCGATGAGAAACTTGAGGAATCAAATGATACAACGTCCATTCACCAAACTGAAAATCTGCCTCTCTGGACTATGTATTTTGATGGGTCATGCACCAAAACAAATGCAGGTGCAGGTGTCTGGATCACTAACACTGAAAATAATCATACAGAATGTATCTCATGCAAATTAAACTTTCAGTGTTCCAACAACATAGCAGAATATGAATCCCTTCTCTTAGGCTTGCATTTCTTGAAAAATCTAGGTGCCAAGAGAATCGATGTTTATGGGGATTCTGAATTAATCATTAGGCAAGTCAATGGGGAGTATAATGCAAATCACCCCAGACTTAGGGCCTACAGGGATGATGTCATTGATCTTTTGAAAATATTTAAGGAGTACACTTTATCTTTTGTCCCAAGAAAAAGAAACATTGCAGCCCACAATTTAGCTTTTGCTGCTAGAACCTGTCCAATGCTGTATGATGACACCTCTCAAATAAAATTCAGACCAGCTATCCTAGATAACAAGAAATATTGGCAGGTATTTGATGGAGATAAACAAATAGAAGACTTCATGCAATTCAGAAATGAGTTTGAACCCCATAGTTCAGATTCAGACTATGATACAGACTGCAGTGAAGAAAATTTTCTTGGTGAAGAAGAACCATCTCCACAGCTGGTAGATATAAACCTTCAGACTATCTCGTCTAGAAACCAAACAGAATTAAGTGCTAAATCTAAAACAGAAGAAATGGAAACTCTGCATCCTAGTACTGATAGTCTGCCCAAGGGTTTGGCCCCTCTAGAAGAACTGTTTGATTTTGATGATGTGGTCAAAAAACCAAAACTGGAACCTGTGGAAACTGAAGTGGAGGAATGTAATATAGGCAGTGAGGAGAAGCCGAGATTGATCAAACTGTCTAAAACTCTACCAGCTCACATTAAACTCAAGTACTTAGAGCCGTTTAAAGAATTTTCTGATGTTTTTGCATGGAGTTACGAAGATCTCAAATCCTATGACACTGAAATAATACAGCACAAAATCCCTCTTAAAGAAAACCAAAAACCATTCAAACAAAAACTGCGCAGAATCAACCCTGTCCAGTTGCCATTGGTTAAGAAGGAAATTATGAAGATGCATAATGCTGGTATTATTGTCCCTATTAGATATTCTGAGTGGGTGTCTAATCTGGTGTCAGTTAGGAAAAAGACTGGAGAAATCAGGCTTTGTATAGACTTCAGGAATTTAAACAAAGCTTCATTGAAAGACAACTACCCTTTACCCAAAATGGATCATATTTTGCAAAAGGTGGTAGGGTCTAAAATAATTTCTTTGCTGGATGGCTATTCAGGGTATAATCAAGTCTTAGTCCACCCTGATGATCAATTAAAGACAGCTTTTACTACACCCTGGGGCACTTTCATGTATGTGAAAATGCCTTTTGGTTTAATGAATGCTGGAGCAACCTTTCAGAGAGCCATGGACATAGCATTCTCGAAAGAATTAGGCTTCTTCATCATTATCTATCTTGATGATGTAACTGTGTTTTCAAAAACAGATGAAGAACACTTAGAACATTTGAGGAAAGTTTTCGAGAAGTGCAGAAGGTTTGGGATATCTTTGAACCCCAAGAAAACTTTATTTGGTCTCCAAGAAGGTAAGCTTCTTGGGCATATCATTTCAGAGCAGGGTATAAAGATAGATCCCATGAGGATTGAGGCCATATTGCAAATCTCTCATCCTCGAAATATCAAAGAGTTGCAGTCTTTCATAGGAAAGATTAACTTTTTAAGAAGGTTCATCCCCAACTTGGCTGAGCTCCTTAGGAATATCACAAACATGTTGAAGAAGGAGCAAGGGGTAAAATGGACCTCGGAAGCAAAGACATCCTTTGAGCTGGTGAAACAAGCGTTAACCAAAACACCGGTTCTCATAAGTCCTGATTTTTCAAAAGATTTTTATATCTTCTCATTCGCATCAGAACATACTATAGCTGCTGTCCTCTTACAGAAAAATCCACAAGGACAAGAGCAGCCCATTGCATTCTTTAGCAAGGCATTGAGGGATGCCCCTTTGAGGTATAACATTATGGAAAAACAGGCTTTTGCTTTGGTAAAAGCTTTAAAAGACTTCAGAGTATACATCCTTCACTCACACATCATTGCCTTTGTCCCAAATTCAGTTGTAAAAGACATTCTAACCCAGGATCCAGATGGTAAGAGAGGTAAGTGGATTGCTGTTATTCTTGAATATGACTTAGAGATTAAACCCACTAAGCTTATCAAAGGACAGGTTCTAGCTAGGCTAATGGCTGAATCAAATTGTGAGGTTCTTGATATTAATATGATTAATGCTTTGGATGACCAAGAAGAATTCTCAACCCCCATTGTTGAAGATTATTTTGCGAATTCTCCTTGGTATACTAATATTGTTTATGTTTTGCTTAATTTAAACACACCTCCTGGTTTATCCAAAACAAAGGCAAGATTCCTAAAGTTGAAAGCTGTAAACTATTGCATTATTGATAAATGCCTTTATTGGAAAAATGCTAGTGGTATATTGCTTAAATGTTTGCCTGAGTTTGATGCAGAAAAGATTAAGCAGGAATTCCATGAAGGAGAGTGTGGAGGCCATTTATACTGGAAGTCAACAGCCAACAAAATTTTAAGGGCTGGTTTCTATTGGCCTACTCTGTTTCCTGATGTGCACAAACTTACAACCACTTGCCATAAATGCCAATTATTCGAGGGCAAGAGAAAATTTCTACCCCCCCTGCATCCAATTACTGTTGAAGCCCCTTTTCAACAGTGGGGACTTGACTTCATAGGAGAAATCCACCCATCATCTTCTGCTCAACACCGGTGGATCCTTACTGCCACAGACTATTTCACTAAGTGGATAGAAGCCATTCCTTGTAGACAGGCCAATGATTCAGTTATCATTAAATTCATAGAAACTAATATCCTTTCCAGATTTGGCTGTCCTACCAAAATCATTACAGATAATGCTGCAGCATTTGGGTCAAAGAGAATGGTAGAATTCTGTCATAAATACCAGATAGCATTGGGGCACTCCACCGCCTATTACCCTCAAGGTAATGGACTTGCAGAGTCTTCCAACAAAAGCTTAGTGAACATAATAAAGAAACTGTTGGAAGGCAACAAGAAGTCTTGGCACACAAAGCTGGTTCATGCACTTTGGGCTGACAGATTGACTTTGAAGAAGTCTATTGGTATGTCACCCTTCCAGCTTGTATATGGTACAGATGCAATTTTTCCTAAAAAACTTGGTGTACCAGTTATGAAGTTAATTCAAGAGTTGCAGACTGAAGAAAATGACATAATCAGAAGAATAAATCAGACCATTCATCTTCAGCAAACCAGGGAGGAAGTGTACAACAAAGCATTACAGAAGCAAGACAATATCAAGAAGATATTTGACAGAAGAACAAAGGCCAGCAATTTCAAAATTGGGGACAAAGTCTTAAAGTGGGACTCAAAGAGGGAAGACAAGGGAAAGCATGGTAAATTTGACAATCTATGGCTTGGCCCTTACTCCATTCATTCAGTTGCTGGGAACAATGCATTCTTCTTACAAGAACTGAATGGAACAGAATTGTTTGGGGGTCCTGTCAATGGCAGGATGCTTAAGCATTATCTTTCTTAAATTATTTCATGTTTGAAGCCTTTTTACCTTTTTTCCGCTGTAAATATTTCATCCACCATTGCATTTAAAGTTATGAAAAATCAAAAAATACAAAAACAAAGAAAAAGAAAAGAGGGCAGAAATGAAAACAAGAAAGGCAAGGCCCCATGCCAAAAAGAAAAATAAATCTGAAAGTGTGCAAGCTTAAATGCCACTCCTTGAAACACACTTCTAATTGGTCAAACTGTTTAATCTTGACTAATTAGCTTTCAATTTTCTGCTGATAGGGTAGCAAATTTGATTTGCCAAACTGTTTAATCTTGGCTTATCAGTAGATAGAGTAGGGTAGAAATCAAGGTTCAAACAAACTCAAAACATGAACCAAAGTTTCCAAAGAGATGACTCAAAGCTACTCTAATTTCTGAGTCAAAGAGAAAAGACCTGGTTCTAATTCGCTCAAAACTTGAACCAGAAGAGAAGCAAAGATAGCTCACTGAAAAGAAAAAACAGAGCTGTGGATATGAGAGAAGGCCATAATGAGAAAATTTTCAGATCTTAAGCCTTCTATTTTTTATTTAAATTTTTCTGCAAATAATAATCTATGTGCAAATTGTTCTTATGCCATAGATCATAGCAAGTCAAATAGCTCAATCTTGACTTGGCTATTTTTAAATTTCTGTTGTAGAATTTAGAGAATAAAAGTTTGTTGGACTGTTTAATCCCGACAAACAGTAGAATAGGTAGAGGAATATCTGAACTCAACTGTTTAATCTGAGTTCAGGGAGAAATAAGGAGTAGAAATAGATTAGATTTCCTGTTTTCAAAAGAATAAAATGTTGTGTAAAGAGTTTGCCAATCCAAGTGCACTCTGATGAAGAAAAAATGTTAGATCAGTAGGATTGGGGTAGGTAGAAGCTGTATTGATGAAATTCATCTCTCTTTCATGACTGACATTATTTTGTCCAGAAGAAAAGCAAGAACAGGTGATGGGTCAGACACCAGTCAGCAGCCCAGAGAAATCAAGTCTGAATTCTTGATGCCTTCAGGAAGGCACCATCCCCAAGTGGAGCCACTGTTAGCCACCTATATTTTTCAATTATATCATCTGGTGGCTAAATATTCTTGGCAGCCTTCAAGAAACAAATCCAGGCCTAAAATTTTTGATACTTGAAGTCTGTTGGTAAGAGTCTAAACTACTGATTGGTTCTACATACCTTTCATCCTCTCTGCCTCTGATGTTCCATGAAAATCCTAATCAAATATTGTTGCATCCTCCTCCTTTTTCCTCTCCCCTTCTTCGACCTTTCCTTCGTTTCTTCAAGTCTCATTTCATCCATAAAAAACCCATCAAACCCTTTTATATTCCTTATTCCTCCATTAATCTCATTTCCTAAGGTTAAAAACCCACTTTTTGACCTATCGGAACCTTTCTCCTCTTGCAAAAATCATTAAAAAACCATAGAAAAACATACGTTTTCTATGCGTTAGGCTTTAGCCCCTCAGGCTAAGCCCCTGCTTTCTCTCCATCCATATGTCCCCCTACCAGAACCGTGTGCTAAGACCACCACGCTTAACCCTCAGAAATAATTTATCACACGAAAACATTCAAAACCTTTGTAAAATGAAAAGTCGGGTTTATTTTATTTTTTCCACCAAAGAAAATCATATTAAAACTCCACCGTCGATCTGTCCCACGGATCAACGGTGCGGAGTGTACCCATCATCTGGTGGACCCTCCCCTTCGCCGCGCTGTTTTCCATTTCCACCGGTTTGTGCCCGCACCACCTTTCATCCGGGAGCGGTTTTATACCGTTGGCCAGCAATCCCACACGCTAGCCGACACGTGTTCTCCACCTCACCCCGAAAACCGCCATGCCATGTCTATCTCCCGCGCGTTAAACCTCGTCCTATGGCCCCGCAGCGGGATTCATCCCCACCGTCGGATCTGGGCCCTCCCATCCGACGGTCCCTGATCGCCTTTTCCGCTCACTATTTAACGAACTCGCCCGCCCGTTAAATCTTCCCCGGCGCATTCAATAGCCGATCCCCACCGTCGATCTCCGCGGATCGACGACTCTCGTTTGTTCTCCCGATTCCGTTGAACAGTCCACCTTTTTCCCCTTTGACTGTTCCGTTTTCTCCCAACCGTTGATTGCGATACGATCAACGGTTCCGATTGCTCCTTTTTCCCGCACGCCCTCCGATGCAGTCTGACCATATAACGCAGGATTTCCTCATTTTTCTTGTTTTTTGCAGGTTTTTAAGGTTTTTCTTCGTGTTCTATGAAGATCTAAAGGATGGGAGTGACGACTCCAGTCCTTCCGATTTATCCAGGGAATCGATCATACGGAGAAGAACAATGATATCAACAAAGTTTCATGAGCTTTGGTTGCTGCACATCCCTGTAAAGCTCGAAGAATGCCATCGATGTCAGAGCAGAGAAAGAGTATTAGATTGAAGACAGAATGAACCAGAGCAGTAGTTTTATGGGTAGATTGGCGGGGATTACGGCTAAGACGGTTATCAAAAGCCTAATCCCCTGCTCAGAACACGGATTAACACATAACCTAAAAGTGTTCATCAGACAATTGCCTCCACCGCCATACTTTGAGGCAAATTGATTCCTCAACCACCACAGTGCCACCTATTGCCTCAGAAAGCTCAATCAGAGGATGAATTTATTGAGCAAGGTCAGATATTATGCCTCGGAACAACCAAAGAAGTTATTACTGCACCAGATTTAATGACAGAATGTTTGCAGAGTAACCCTAACAGTACGCAGAGCCTCAAAGGTCAACACAAGCTCCCATCGAGCTTACTTTATCAGTGTAAACACATTAATGCAATGTAACACCTGTAAAATTTCTTCATCGAGCCTCCCGGGGTCAGGAAGACATTAATTCTGCATTGATTGTATTTGAGATCTTTTTATCAGATCTCACCTCCTCATCCTTCTATAAATACTCCAGAAGAAGATGAGTGAGGGGTTGGATTAGTTGGTTATCTATGTAATTGCTGAAGCGCTGTAGCTATTTTTGAGTGGAAACTCTGGACTGTAAATAGTGGTTTCACAGGCTCTTGGAGCTCTGCTTGTAACAGATAGGTTAGATTGTGAAAAGAGATGGATTAAAACATTGGATTTGAAGATTGTAACCGGTTTGAAGCAATCAATACAAGCTGATTTATGGGATCCTGGTCTATGCTGATGGTGATGTTATTCTCACTGTAACTTGTCATTTTATTTATGTTTTCAATTTGTTTTCATTTTCCACTATAAAGAACAGTTTAAACAGTGTTAGAGCTTGCTGTATATCAGTGACCTTCTCTGGCTGAAAAATATTTATCCCAATGTTTTCTTCTAATTGTGTTATTTAGAAATGATCTAATTCAGTCTAAGCACAGAGATGCTGGCGTTCCCTCATCTTTTCGTCACTGCTGAATGTTATTTTTAAATGTTACTTTCATATATGTTGTGTAAGGAATGAATTGAGGAAATCAAAGGTTAGCCCTGAGTCCCTTTCTTGTTTGCTCAACTGTTTGTCTGTTTCCCTTAGGATGTGTCAAAAGCTGACTAGTTTCAAAGTACTTATCAGATCTTGGGCCATTCTGTGTTATCTTGGTGATTGTCTTGGAAGCAACTAAGTAAAGAAGAACTAAGATGAGGAGAAAGGTGAGCCCTGCCCGCTAGTTTCTGCTCCAAAGGTTGCCTTCAAGTTTCCCTTTGTTTTAATCTGTTTTCTATTAGAAGTGTATCAAAGGCTGGATAGTTTCAAAGTACTTACCAGATCCTAGTTTGCTTCTATGTTTTTCTTAAGTGCTTGGTCAAAGGCTAGCTAGTTTCAAAGTACTTACCAGATCCTGGGCTGCTCTTTGTTCTGCATCTGTTAATTCCCTTTCTTTTTGTATCACCCCATTCCATAAATCAAACTTCAAAGAGATCCTTAGGCCTAGATGACTTGCCCCATAGATTATTCTTGAACCTGGTTGTTTCAATTAAATTCTCTTATGACTCCATAGCCCAATGGATTGAAAACTTGCCATCACCTTTCTTTAGAATCAAAGTTTATTTTGTTCACTTGCAACTTCTCACCTTTGAACCTATTTGCATATAGATCTTTCCGTCTTAGACAACAACTATGTTCAACCATCCGAGAAAACCAAACAAAACCCTTGGCCTTCATAACTAGCCTAATATCATCACCCTAAACTTCAAAGACAATATCCATCTTTGTACATATTGGAGAGATCCCTCTCCGGATTCAGGAGGGCTAGATCCTAGAATCCCAAAGTTGGTTGAAATGATGTTAACTCTGTGATCGGACTTTTCCAATCTTGCTTGTTACAGAGACCTAACAGATCATTTCATGCCACAAGAAAATTTAAAACTTTATTTCATGGTTTCCTCCATGGAAGCCACTCCGCTGGATCCACCTTCTTCCGCACTGCTCCTCCTCCCATTCCTAGCCTCTGAATACAGTCTAAACCACAAAAAACGTAGGTTTTGTTTTAATTTTTTTGTTTTATGTGCAAGTTTTAAATGGCAGGCTAAAGTTTGTAGGCCCTCCCACAGCCAATTAAGTGGCTAACTGTCTCAAGATGACGATCCTTGGAGATTAAAAAAATAGAGAAAGGGATCCATGGGATTTAGTTCAGAGTTTGATCGATGATTCATGACCATCGATGTAGATCATGAAACCCTCCAGCGCAGAGAAAGGACACCTGCACATAACAAAATAGAGATAGAGAGAATCAGTAAAGTTTGAAGATCAATGAAAGAATACAGGAATTAAAATCTTGATTGAAGATTAAAGGATAAAAACACAGTTAAAGATAAGCAAATAAGGGTTCAAATCAATCAGAAAAGAGTTAAGGACAACATGATGGATTATGAAGGAAAAAAGTGAGATCAAGCCTTAACACAGTTTAATGATTTAATTAAAGGAAAGGTTAGGCTAAAGCAACCCCGAGCACATCAGGATAGAGCAGTTAATTCATCAAAATATCTAAAGCCACCTATAGCTTGCTTTTCACCTACAAAGACACTTTGACAGTTATCACACTGACAGGACATCTTTTGACTGTCAGAACAATTATTTTAAGACATGGGAAAGCCTTAAAACCCACTCTTTTCACCTACTTTATCCTTCGGAAGTAAAGACAGAGTTATTAAACAAAGAAGTAGTGCAACTCATTCCTACTTTAGGCCTTGTGTAGTTTTCAAGGCTAGGAATGCATTTACTCTATAATTAATAACATTTTGAACCCTAAAAAGAGTTCCACCTCCTCATTCTTCTATAAATACTCTATGAGGAGCTCTTTGTTAGGGGTTGGTTGCTGGCATTCGAACTCTTTGAAGTTGTACATAGTCTGGCTGAAGATTAAGAAGAAATTGAACTATTGGAATATTGATGATGTTTTGACATGTTTTGTTAATGAGAAGGCTCTATCATTGGGTCCTTGAGCATGGTTGTTGGTGATGAATTCTAATCTGTTAATGTTTTTTCCTGTTTTCCATTCCATTTCATCATTTCTAACTACAGTAGAGTAAAATGTTTAGGCTAAGAAATGTCTCCTAGAAGCACCTTAGACCTGTTTACTCTCCACTATTTTATGTTTTCCTCTGTTGAGGCATTCAAGAGAATTCTTAATTTCTCTCTTGAACCCTTATGCTTGTTTATTTCATAAATAGTTCAAATAGTTGGTCTCAAGAATGATTTATGGTTTTCCCTGCTTACTTGCTGCCACTTGAAAATTGTTTCTGAAGTCTCCCTTTAAAGTACCATAATTTACAGTCTGCCAAAGAGGTTTGTTTTGATCATACCCTTTATTCTTGCTGAGATAATTGTTTTGAAGGTCTTTATAATTGTAATCAGAGATGTTTAGGCATTCCCTTTTCAATGATATAGTTATTTGTGAATCTTTTATGTTTTCTAAATTCCTTGAAGGTGAAATCTTTAGATGAAATAGAGCATTCCTCGACTCCTAGATTTCATTTGAAAATTTTGTCTTGAAATTGTTATTTGCTGAAGTGTGATTTGTAGAATTCATGGTTAGCCCTATCTATCAAATGCCTCTTCATGTTTAGATGATGTTTTTAAGTCCCTTTGTTGAGAAGTACATATAACTAAGGGTTCTTAATTGCCCTTAGTTCTACTTCTACTTCTAAATCCTTAATGTCCATTTCATTTCATCCACCAAACCAAAGATCCACTGGCCAAGTTAGATTTGCCCTTTGATATCCCATATCCATTAATTGAGCTTGTTATAACTTCTTCTTGACTCCTTTGCAAAATGGCTCTGATATTTCCCCTTTCTATCTATGTTTACTAGATCATTCATTTCCAAACAACCAAACCCAAACAAACAAACTTGAACTTAATAACTAGCCTAAAATCAACCCTTAAAAGAAAACAAGACATATATGTGCAAACAATTCAGAGATCCCTCTCTGAGACTAGGAGGTCTAGAACCTAGAGCTCTAAAGCTTGGTTCTAATGTTTCCTTTGTCATTTGGCTTACCAATTAGCCAAATCACAGGACTCCAACAACTAAATTTTCTGGCCATCTACTTTAGAGGCTCCCATTTTGTTGTTGAGTTGTTTTGGTGCATTGCATACTGACCATTTGTATATCTTGTTCTTTAGCCAGCTTCATTTGGACTCGTGTTTAAGCCATCTTTTGACCATGTCTTTTTTCAAACTCAACAGTGCAATCAATTATTCTTCACAACTTGACACCTATTCCCATGGATGGAACATTCTTATGAGTGTCACTTACTAGTTTTCACCACCTCGCATTGAGCATAGGATTGTTCCTATTCTAGGAACTAGTGCATTTGTTTACCGACACTTGTTTTATCCATTGTACTATAAGAATTATTTTATTCTTTTTTTCAGGCTTTAAAATATGAAAAAGACAAAAAAAAAATCAAATATCCGAAAAAGAGCAGGAACGAGACATTACTTCCACATTTGATGGCAGTTAAAGAGTCAGTCATGTCACCCTTGAGAAAAGCACAAAAAATCTAAGTCTTTTCTCCATTTTAGATGGGTTTAGTTTTGACTTAGGAGAATCCGTAACCTTGGTATCAAGTCAGTACTTCGCTGGTTTGTTATCTCTTCCAATCATATGGAGGGTTTGTTTATGCCTCCTCCATGACAAAATTATACAAAGTTATCATATGCTGCGATATTCAAAATGAGTCGTGCTTTTGTTCAAGGGAAGTAAACCCGAGTTGGCCTTTCTGCGATGTATCTTAACTCAATTTTCAGTCGGCCATCGTCCGTTAGAATCTTGTACTATAACATCAGTTACTTGGTCCTTTGCTCGTGTTGGTTTGAGAAGGTCTCCACTGACTTCTTGTCGGTGGGTTTGTCTCTTATCGACTTCGACAAATTGCTCTAAGAGTTAACCTATAGCCGCACCTTGGCCTTATTAGCATCATTGATAGTTAATCTTGTGATCAAAATTTGATCAACATCATGGGTCTTTGAATGAGTGGTTACCCTTTTGTTTGACTTAAACTTACATTATCACACATGGGATTCATGTAGTGCCTTGGTCTCCATTTTACCCTATCGGTGGATTCCTCACCTCTTTGTCAACTTTCATTATTGGTTGGTTCAGAGGGTTTCTTCGATGCACTAGCTTCATTTTGTGCATGCCAAAAACGTACTTTAGGTTGGTTACTTCACTTTTCTTCATCTTATTCCTTCCAAATTTTGGTTTACACTCACACTGGATTGATGTGGGATGCCTTAATGCCTTCCTTCCAGTATATATTTCCCATCGACTCCGATTCATTGATCTGGGAATAAGGACTAGAGTCTTTTTTTCAGTACCTTAGGGTTTGCAATCATTAGTGGCAGACTCCTTACTTATCGACAGTGAGAATACATCAATGTCTCATGATTGGTATATTCTCTCAAGTGTTCGACTTAAAATAATTTAATCGCACTTGTTAGATTGTACTGGGGCACTTTGAATCTCATCATCAATGATCGGTAATGGTATACATCAATGACCGGTAATCAAACGATTTCTCACATGATTGACCTCAGCTCATTTATTCCCATTGTGTAGAATTGTGCCAGAGTGATCGACGAAGACCTCAGGTTTGCATCAACATGTTTTGGTTCACTTTGACAACTCCTTCAGTTTTCTGCCAGTGACACCATCCACCCTTATATGTTGCAGTTCATCACAACAACATTCTATATGTTGGCGCCCAAGTTGAGTGCAGTACTATTTGTTTCACCACTTACGATTTGGTACTTGGAGATTCAGTTGTGACTTCAGTGATCAAATATTTTTGCAGCATCATTGATCAATCTTTTATATGTGATAATTTTACATTATTTTGATATGTACTTCCCGGCAATGATCAACTGATTTACTATGTACTTTATAGTTCAATTATACTTGTATACATATTGGATCTGCTCCATACTTGATCTACATACATGCTTTTATTTCCCTGAGCATGGGTATGCCCAGCTCATACATGAGATTTCTTTATAATTTATTTCATTGGTTTTTGGCAGGCTGAAATCTGGTGAAGTCATCTCTAGTCCTTGCAAGATTCTTTCTTATGCACATAATACATTTTGGCCATCATGTACCCCTTATGACCTCATATATTAGGGGGCATATGTTATAAAATCATTTATCACCTCTATATACTTGATGAATTATGCATTTGCCTTCGGCAACCCTTCCATTCAGACTTGGTCAAACTTCTTACAAAACAATATTTTGAATTTCATATGCAACTATGCCCAGGCATTTCCATGTGCAGATGTGGTTCTACTCATATCTGACCCGCATATACTATTTAAAATATTAAAAAATAATAAAATCCCTATTAATTGGGTAGGTTTTATGGGTTTTACCTATGGATTACTTACACCAGCCTGTGGCCAAACTATTTCCTAATTGAAAAACTAATTTGAGGAAGTATAAATACACCTCAAGGGAAATTGCCTAAGGAGGGAGAGAGAATGATATTGATATTATAGCATGTTATAGCCTTGATCAAGTCTGATATTTCCCTGTTCCTCCTGCACTTCACAAGTTAAGGAAACCCTTGTTTCCTTGTGATGTTCACCCCTTCTTTATCTGACATCCTTTGTGCACCCTTTATGGAAGAAGCTTTGTGAGCATAGGGTTGGATGGATCCAGAGGATGGTTTCACTTCGAGCCATCACAGATCTAAGGTGATTTATCCACTTTCTCCTTACATATTATCAATAAAATAAGCTCTATCCCGTTCCTGATGTCCTTGTGTTATATGTCTCCTATACATGTTGAATGATCTTGTAATGGTTTATTTATTGTTATTTTTATGAGATTATATGATCTCACATGCTGACATATAGGATATATGTGTTGTGAATATGGGTTGTGTGCTTTGTCTTAATTGATTTGCAGGTCTTGAAGCACGAGGAGTAGCAAAGGGTTTGCACCTTACAGGGCCGACCTCAGACGTAGGACACATGGGTAAGGTCGTCTATCCTCAGTTTTCTAGTTCAAGAATTAGGAATTGTAATTTGAGTGTTTCTTGTGATGATATGCCTTTCACTCTGTTAGATCCCTCAACCCAGACCTTAGGGTAGCTTTTCCCGCAACACCAGTAGAAAAATAGGAAGCGTTGGCCATTGTGCTCAAAGCCTCACAGGAGGAAATCTAGACTATCAGAGTAGAATTTGAGTACCAAATAGCAGATCTGCAGATCAAGCTACAACCAAAGACCCCTCTAGAATTTAGAGCTCAGTGGGATGCCATGGTGAAAATAACAACAGACAACATTACAACCACAGTCACAGAATGTGGCCAACTGTTGGATGAGGCCATGGGTGTCTGGACTTCGGTTCAAAATGACCCTATCGTGTAGCAGTTGTGCAACAAATTGCGCATCAAAGAGCAGAATTTTGCAAACATCAGGATGGAGGTGCCTACCTTCATGATTGCACAATGCCTTGCCGCCTACAAGAGGGAAGGGTGATTCAGATTGAGATAGAGGAATTGTTTCGCTGGGAGCAGTTGCTGGAAGAAAATATGTAGTTGTGGTTCGAGGAGGCTCTACAGCTATCTCAGACACTAGATGGTGTATTGAAGACCCTTCAACAGATCCAACGAAGCCTTGAATGTGTAGCTGAAGGACCAACCACAGAGAAGTTGGTAAATGAAGTGCAAGGAGATGTTGCGCAGAGTGTTGAGGTGGTTTTGCCACTGAATACCTATGTTTCCGCACTCAAAGAAAAAATGTAGGAGCCTACCCCATAGTGATACGAGACGAGTGATGAGTTTGTGTTGGGGGCTTGTTGGAGCAGGGTCACTTGGGATGATTTTTTATCAACTTTTGTATATATTTTTGGTTATTCACGCTGCGCAGAAAGGTAAAAAGGGCTTTGGGGTAGGTCAAAGTCCTTATTTTTTATAAATGGGTTTTAAAGGAAAATTGTGGGCCGGTTTGAGACCATAGTATCTGCACGCTAGATGGATATAAATACAGATAGATCGAGTCTAGTAAGATAGTCATGAAGTAAGAATCTCATGCTTATGTGATAAATATTTTTAAGGTTTTAAATCTAAGTTTGGGTTTGGTAGAAAAGGCTCTTGTTGGCTATGTGCACAGACACCTAGTCCTAGTTGTATGCGGACTCCGCTGGCTATGTGCAAGGAAGGTTAATTGTAAGGAAGTTTGAATGTATTGAACTATTAAGCCATTAATACAAAGACTATTTTGGTAGAATAAAATGTGTTATGTGTTTGATATCTGAGTTATCTATTTACTGTGAATTTGATTCCATATATTGCTTTAAGATCACTTTACTTATGTTATGATTAAATGCATATGCATGAATATATCCTTCACTTTATGTATGAATATCAGTTGACGGTTAAGTATATGATAGATAAATATATCTTCTTAACGCATCTCTTTTATTGCTTACATCTATACATATTTTGTGTTGAAAGTCTCTACGAAGATCTGTGATTCTGTTATCTATTATTCCCATTTGCCTGTATTTGTGACAGATCTGATCTGATATGTTTTGATCCATTTATGGGCGAATCTTCTCTTAATCTGCAATAAGTTTTGTTATATATCTATTTAGGGACACCACGTCAATTTTTTCTTCATGGTGCGGAAACCTGGTTCCAGAACCTCCCCATACTACTTCGGGTGAGATTTTGATCTGTGCAAGCAGATCATTTCTAAAAGGGCCAGTATTTGGAGGGTTTGTTGTTTGCACAATAAATCCGAACCTAGGTCAAGACCCCTCAAGCCAACAATTGGTATATAAGATATTTTTCAGCGAACCCTAATGCTACCATTGACGATCTGAAGGATGCCCTAAAAGAACAATTCAAGAAGCCAAAATCATATGTGCAATGTGTAACAGAGTTGAAATAAATTCACCAGGAGTTAAATGAATTTTTATGGGATGTGGATTAGAGGTTAAAGCGCACTATCAAAGACGGTGGATTCACTATCGATGATACCCAACACAAGGAATGGTTTATTGCTCTAGTGCTTCCACATCTGTGCCAACCCTTGAGTCAACATAAGATTGAAACACAGGCTGAGGTTTTTGAAATCGAAGAAGTTTCACTGGTACTCGCTATGATCATAACCCAGTGGATTCAAATTCAGTTAGAAGAAATGCATTTTGATATTCAGAATCTACACAAATATAATGGAAAGGAGGTATGCATAGATGTATGGTGCATATGATGTAAATCTACTAGGCATCATAAGGATCATTGTCCTTTTTTAAATGATTATCTACATGCTGGAGGGACTAGCCCGTTGAAGAGCCCGACTAGGCCGAGTGGAACACATGGATTATGGTACACAATTTTTTAATATATGGGTTTGCATACCACTGATTACTTTACAATAATTGGAAAATATATGCCTCATATGAAGAGGCTTTTTGTCAAGTTTTGTTCGTCACTGGGATATGATGAACAACACTATCACAGTTTTGATTTGATGATGGATAAATTTAGCTTTACAGAATGCAGGCTAAACCTACCTCACCAATATCCCCAATTAGGTGTGGTGGATTCTGTTGGGGTCTCTATAATTTGCAATATTGGCAAGAAAAAATGCTGCAGAGCCAATGTCAAAACCACTTTGGAATCCTAGGATCTAGCCCTCCTAGATTCTGAAAGGGATCTCTCTATATCAGTGTTTTCAAAGATATTTATTTAAGGTTTATAGTATGATATTAGGCTAGTTATAAGGCACAAGGGTTTGTTTGTTTTTGGTTGGAATGAATATCATCAAAATGAAGGAAGTCTTTTTGAGGGGTAAAGGTGTGAGTAGGTTGACAAAATGGTTCAGCTGATAGGATAAGTAAGAAACAATATCAATCCATTGGGCTATGGAGTCATAATAAGATTTAATTGCACAACAAGTTTCAAGAGTGGTCCATGGGGCAAGTCATCTATGTCAAAGGATTCTTTAGATTTATTTGTGATATGGAAACATAAAAAGTGTTGTGAAAGAAACAAACACACAAGAAAAACAAAGGACAGTCTAAGATCAAGTAAGTACTTTTAAACTAGCCTGCTTTTGACATGCACTTAATGGAAAGACACAAAGTAACCTAAGATCAGGTAAGTACTTTTAAGCTAGCCTACTTTTGATATACTTTTAAGGAAAAAAAAACAAATAATAGCTTAAGATCAAGTAAAGAATTTTAACTTAGCCTGATTTCAACATATTCTCAAGGAAAAATAGTTTAAAACAAAGAATAGCTTAAGATCAAACAAGGAATTTTAACCTAGTCTGCTTTCAACATATTATCAAAGGAAAACAATTAAGATGAACATAAAAAGCAGCCTAAGATCAGGTAAGTACTTTTAAACTAGCCTGCTTTTGACATAATCTTAAGGGAACTCTTCAAAGAAACTGTTGGAGATAAACTAGAGGACAGGGCTAACCATAGACTTCCCTAGTTCAACTTTACTTAGCAGACTTTTCAGGAACATTCAAGGATAGAATTTCAAGTTTTACTCAGCCAGACAAGGACTCACCAACATTCCTGGACTGATTACACCCTATTGACTTATCCCCAAATACACAATTAGAAGAAAACATAAAGATAAATATTTATCAGTGAGATTTAGGGTACTTGACAGTAAATCCTAATCTATATTTGCTGTTCTTTATCAGAGAAAGTGGACAGTATGGAAAAAATAAGAAAAATGACAATTACAGTAAGGAAAACATCACCATTGACATAAACCAGGATCCCATAAATCAACTTGTGTATTTGATGTTCAAACCAGTTACAATCTTCAAGTCCAATGGGTCTTTTACAGCTTCAAAACTCTCTTATCAGCCTATCTTTATTCAATTACAAAACAGAGCTTCAACAACCTCAATAGCTATTTACACTTGATAAGTATTCAACAAACCATAATAATGAACTCCTCATATGATATATAGGTGAAATTGAGGAGGTGGAGTGAAAGGAGGTCTATTTTTTTAATTAACACAGAGTAAATGCTTCTCGACCTTTGGGAGGCCTTATGGAGAAGTTTTCAAATGCTTTAACCCTGCTAATCGATTATTACATTAAATTTCATCAACTTCAGTCACTTTTGTTGACTTTGGGGGCTCTTGATAGGCTCGCAATTAATTTTGAGCTGTCTTTGGCAAATATCTCTGACTGTGTATTAACTGTGTATTCTTTTGAGAAAATAAGTCATGAAAGTAGCATTTTTGGCTTTAATTTCCTCACTGATGTGGCATTTGGAGGCTTTATTCGTTGATCTGTCAAATTTAGTGGCTTTAAACACTGATTAGGCCTTGATCTTGCTTTAAGCCCTTCTTTTCGTCTTCGGGATTTTTAAACCTTTTCATGTTGACTGTATTCAACTTTAAACTGTGTTTTTAACCTTAAAACTGTAGGATTAAACCTTTAATCCTTCAATCTTATGGATTAACCCTTTTCACTTTGATTATTCACTCACTTTCACTTTAATCCTCTGTTTTAGCCTTTAATTTGTTGGTTAAGTATTTAATCTTCAGCTTTTGACTTTAACCTTTATCTTTAAACTTCATCTTCAATGTTATTTCTTTTTTGTTATGTACAGGAGGTTTTTATTGAAGCAGGAGGGTTTTATAATATAACCAACGCTCATGGAGCACTGGTCAAACCGTGAAAATAGACCCTTGAAACTCCATTTTGCGAGATTTTTTCCTTTGTTTGGACCACGAAGGTCGTTACTTTCTGGTCCTGTCCTTTTATGGACTATAGGTGGGCTTTCGGCCCCAAAACCACCATAGAACCTGCAACAAACCACAAAACACGTTATATAAAATCCCGCGGGGTCGAAAAGTACTGTTTCGGAGGCTGGCGGAGGCGGAGGAGCAGGACGTGCAGGCAGAAGAGGATATTTCATGGTGGAGGGGTGAAAACCTGTGAAAACAGGGTTCAAAACTGCATTTGGCATGAAATTAGGGATTGGCGGTTTTGCGAAAACCGTGGGCGATTTTCGCGCAGTGACTGAATGGTAAGCGGTTTTTTATAAAACGAACGTGATTCAATCATTTCGTGACACGCATCCCTCAGAAAACCGGTGGTTTCATGTGAGTTTGGATCATTAAACCCCGACGGAAAAAGTCACGTGACATGCGATATCGACCGTTGGATGAGGAGGGGCAGATCCAACGATGGGGAGAGGAGCGCAATGGGAAAGATGCACGGGCGGGAGTTTTGGTGGGAGCCAGGTGGAAAGAAATGATTGGATGGGCATTTGAATAGTGGGAGGTGGGTTTGGAGGGGTTGGGTGTCAGGTTTAAACGAGAGCTGTTGGATTAAATGAATCAACGACAGAGATATCTTTGTGAGGATGGATGGATAAAAGAGTTCGGGAGGATGAAGGGTATGAGGGGAGGCATGGTGGCTGCTGATCTTTGAAGATCAATGGTTGGGATTGATTGGTGGCTTTGTGGAGTGATAAGGCAGGGGGGAAAATATAATGGGACGGGGGCTTAAATAAGAAGGAAAGGCAGGGTCCGATGGAGGGATAAGGTGACCTAAGGTGGAGATAAAGGGCTAAGGAAACGATAGAGATGGGGCGATCGATGGGTTAAATGAGGGTCGTCAGATCCTATGGATATACGGTGTAGATCTCGTCAGGGTATTGTTATCGGGGTGGAAAGCTTATAATGAAAATGTGGGTTTTTAATGGAAATGCCAATGCGACGGGGCTTGGGATAAGGAAAAAGTGCGGTTTTGTGGAGAAAAAGGGACCAGGGCTAAGGGAAAAGGGGCTAGGTGCTTGGTCACAGCGCCTTGGTTCTATGACGAAGAAGGAGCTAGGGGCTAAGCCAAAAAGGGGCTTAAAACCCAAATTTTTAATATGAGCGAAAAGGCCTAAAATGAGGCTTTTTGAGGTGTTTTTAAGGTTCCGATAAGGAAAAATGGGTAATTTAAACCATAAAAAGGGATTTATTATGAGTTTAAAAGGAATTTTTGAATGTTTTTTAGGATAATGATGGGTAAATGAGAAGGATAAAGGGGGATTTTTTAGAGGAAAATGAAGGATGGATGGGGCAAACAATGAGTGAAACAGGTTCAGAATATGATGGAAAATGGCCTGAAAAATAGTTCTTTTTGGATATCAGCATGGTTTCTTGGTGGATTTTTTTAATGAAAAAGCAGTGAAAATCACTTTTAGAGTTTAGGCAGCATCAGGAGGCTTCAAGAATGAGAAATTTTCTATGAAAATAATCTCTTGAAGACTAAAGACCTGTTTTAGCCATCATTTTCCAGGACAAAAATTTACTGATTGCTAACAGTGGCTCCACTTGGGGATGGCAGCTCCTTGGAGGTGTCAAGAACTTTAGAAATTGATCTCTGGGAGGTAGAACTATGCCTTAATCCTTTGAAAACCCTTTTTCTTTGATCACGTTGCTTAGAAAAAGAATGATCAGTATTTCATATCAGCAAACAAATTTCTCCCAAACATTCTACCTACACAACTTACTTTTCCTAACATTTTTTCTCCATAAGGTGCATTTGGACTTGCAAAACTTTGACATCAACATTTTATTCTTTTATTGAAAGCAAAAAAATAATCTAAATCTACCCTTATTTTTTCCATGAGTTCAGATTAGACAGTTGAACTCATAAATTCTCTACCTAAGCTACTATCTGGCAGGATTAAACTGTCTATCATATTTTATTCTCTATATTCTAAAACAGAAAATTTAAAACACAGCCAAGTCAGGATTAAACTGTTTGATTTTCCATGGTGTCTAGGGTTGTATGCACAAGATTCACATAGAATTTATTTGCAGAAAATTTAAAACAATACTTGAAGGCTTAAGATCTAAGATTTTAAAACATCTTTCATTCTTCTTATGACTTAGATTCGGAACTGTTTTGAGTCATATTTTTCTTTTCTCTTGGTTCAAGTTTTCAGTGTATTAGAACCATTCTTTTCTTTTTCCTTTGGCTCAGATTTTGGTCTGATTAGAGCCATTTCTGTCTATCCTAATGTAGTATACTGATAAGCCAAGATTTCATTTTTTGGAAAATCTGATTCACTAACCTATCAGCAGTAAATTGAAACCTATATAGTCATGATTAGGCTGTATGACTAAATAGCAGTGTTCTTTTTAGTAGTGGCATTTAAGCTTGTACACTTTCAGATTTCTCTTTTTTGGTATGGGGTTGTACCTTTCTTCTTTTATCTCTGCCCTCTTTTTCTATTTTCTATTGTTTTTTGTATTTCTGTTTTTTCAAATTCAAAGCAAAGTTATATACAATGAAAAAAAAAGCTCTAGAATTAAAATATCAGCTAACAGAAGTAATGTTTGAGCATCCTTCCATTGACAAGACCTCCAAAAAATTCAGCTCCATCCAATTCTTGTAAAAGGAATGCATTGTTTCCAACAACAGATTGAATAAGATAAGGGCCTTGCCATAAATTATCAAACTTTCCATGTTTGCCCTTATCTTCTCTCCTTGAATCCCATTTTAAAACTTTATCACCAATTTTAAAATCACTTGCCTTGGTTCTTTTGTCAAACAACTTATTTTTGTTTTCTTGTAGTTGTTGTGTTCTAATGTAAACTTCCTCCCTGGTTTGTTGTAGGTGTATAGTCTGATTTATTCTTATTTTCATATCATCATCTTCAGACTATACTTCTTGGATCAGCTTCATGACTAGCACTCCTAAACTGGTTAGAAAAATTGCATTAGTTCCATAAACTAGATGGTAAGGAGACATCCCAATTGAATTTTTAATTGTCAATCTATTTGCCCATAATGCATGTACTAGCTTATTGTGCCATGACTTCTTGTTATCTTCCAGCAACTTCTTGATAATGTTTACCAAACTTTTATTTGATGATTCTTCCAAACCATTACCTTGAGGGTAATAAGTTGTAGAATGACCCAATATAATCTAATATTTATGACAGAATTCCACCATCTTTTTAGACCCAAATGCAGCAGCATTATCAGTTATGATATTCCTAAGACATCCAAATATAGACAGTATATGGTTTTCAAGAAATGAAATGATGATTGAATCTATGGCATTCCTAGATGGGATGGCTTCTATCCACTTGGTAAAATAGTCTGTTGCTGTGAGAATCCATTTATGTTGGTCAGATGAGGCAGGATGGATTTCCCCAATGAAGTCTAGACCCCACTGCTGAAAAGAAGCTTCAACAATGATTGGTTACAGAGGTAAGGGAAGCAGTTTTCTTTTGCCTTCAAAAATTTGGCATTTGTGACAGACAGTAATCATTTTATGGACATCTTGAAAGTGAGTGGGCTAGTAGTAACCAGCTCTAAGGATTTTTTTAGCAGTAGACTTCCAGTAGAGGTGGCCTCCACATTCTCCTTCATGAAACTCACACTTGATCTTATCTGCATCATTCTTAGGAAAACATTTAAGCAATAATCCACTAGCATTTTTCCAATATAAACATTGATCCAAAATGCAGTAATTTACAACTTTCAACTTTAAGAATCTTGCCTTTGTTTTTGACAAACCAGGAGGGGCATTTAAATTGAGAAAAACATACAAAATGTCAGCATACCAAGATGAATTCAAAAAATGATCTTCAATAATTGGAGCTGTCAAATCCTCTTGTTCATCTAATGTATTAAACATGTTTATATCAAGAGCTTGAAAGTTGGATTCAGCCGTAAGTCTTGCTATTCCTTGAAATTTTATGAGCTTAGTGGGTTTGATTTCTAAGTCATACTCTAAAATTATAGCAATCCACTTTCCTCTTTTTCCATATGGATCTTGGGTCAATATTTCCTTTACAACTGAATGAAGCACAAATGTTATAATTTGGGAATGTAAAATGTAAACTCTGGAGTCTTTTAAAGCTTTGACCAAGGCAAAGCCTTTTTTTTCCATTATTTTGTACTTCAGAGGTGGATCTCTTAATGCCTTGCTGAAAAATGCAATTGGTTGCTCTTGTCCATTCATATTTTTTTGTAATAGGACAATAGCTACTGTGTGTTCTGATGCAAATGAAAAAATGAAGAAATCCTTTGTAAAATCAGGACTGATAAGAACTGGTGTTTTGGTAAGTGTTTGTTTTACCAGCTCAAATGATTTCTTTGCTTCTAAGGTCCATTTAATTCTTTCTTCCCTTTTAAGCATGTTTGTCATGTTTCTAAGGAGTTCAGCTAAATTGGGTATGAACCTTGTCAAGAAATTAATCTTTCCAATGAAAGATTGAAGTTCCTTGATGTTTCTAGGATGGTTGATTTGCAATATACCATCAATCCTCTTTGGGTCTATCCTTATTCCCTCTTCTGATATGATATGCCCAAGAAGTTTACCTTCTTGGAGACCAACCAATGTTTTCTTTGGATTTAAGGACAACCCATATTTTCTGCATTTCTCAAAGACTTTTCTCAAGTGTATTAGGTGTTCTTCATCTATTTTAGAGTAGACAGTAATGTCATCTAAGAAAATCACTATGAAGTAACCTATTTCTTCTGAAAATGCAATATCCATGGCTCTCTAAAATGTGGCACCGACATTCATTAAACCAAAGGGAATTTTGAAATACATGAAAGTGCCCCAAGGTGTAGTAAAGGATATTTTAAGTTGATCATCAAGATGTACCAATATTTTATTGTAACCTGAGAAGCTATCTAGCAAAGAAATTATTTTTGAACCAACCGCCCTTTGTAATATATGATCCATTTTGGGTAAGGGATAATTGTCCTTTAATGAGGCTTTGTTTAAGTTCCTAAAGTTAATGCAAAGCCTTATTTCTCCTGTTTTCTTCCTAACAGATACAAGATTAGACACCCACTCTGAGTATCTAATAGGGACTATAATTCCATCATCATACATTTTTCTAATTTCTTTCTCTACCAGAGGTAATTGAATAGGGTTATTTCCATGCAATTTTTGTTTAAAAGGCTTCAGGTTTTCTCTGAGGGGTATCTTGTGATGAATTATTTCTGTATCATATGATTTCAAATCTTCATAACTCCATGAAAATACATCAGAAAATTCTTTAAAAAGCTCAATGTATTTCAGTTTAATGTGAGCTGGCAGTGTTTTAGATAGTTTGATCATTTTGGGCTTTTCCTCACTACCTATGTTGCATTATTCCACTTCAAATTCAATAGGTTCCAGTTTTGGCTTTTTGGTAGCATCATTCAAGTCAAACAATTCTTCTAATGGGACCAGTCCTTTTGACAAGCTGTGATATTTAGATTGCAGCACTTCTAAGTCTTCATTTTCTCCATCTGTGCTATTTTTTGTTGTATGTTTGGGTTGATAGGTTAACAGATTTATTTTAGCAATATCAGGAGATTTTTCTTCTTTAGAAAATGGGTTTTCTTCAGTTGGATAGTCTTGTTCATACTCTGAATTTGAGTTTGGTGTTTCAAATTCATTTTTGGACTGTAGGAAGTCTTCTATTTGTTTATCTCCATCAAAAGCTTGCCAGTATCTTTCATCATCTGGGACAACTGGTCTATATTTGACTTGGGTGGTGCATTGCTTGGTTTCATAAGGCGTAAGACAAGTTCTAGCAGCAAAAGCTAATCCATTAGCAAGAATGTTTTGATTCCTTGGGACAAAAGTAAGTTGGAATTCAGCAAAGGTTTTCAACAAGTCCATGGCATCATCTCTATAAGCTCTAAGTCTGGGATGTTTAGTAGTATATTCCCCATTTACTTGCCTAATTATCAATTCTGAATCCCCATGAACTTTTATTCTTTTGGCCCCTAATTTCTTCAATGAATGCATGCCTAAAAGGAAAGCTTCATACTTTGCTATGTTGTTTGTACATTGAAAGTTTAATCTATAGGAATGACCCTCAGCATGATTGTTTTCAGTATTATGCACCCATATGCCTGCTCCTGCACTAGTTTTAGAGCATGACCCATCAAAACCCATACTCCAAAGAGGATTTTTTTTAGATTTTTCATTTATTTCATTGCTTTCCTCTTTGTTTTTCTTGTTTAATATGTCACTGTGTTGTTCCTGCAGGTCTGTACTAAGCTAAATTTTATTTTTTTCCTTAATATTTTCAATGGTTTGAGGTTTTATTCTTTGATTTTCATGATCTACACTATTTTTATGACTGTTTTGGACCTTAAGACTTTAATTTGTTTGTTGTGATTTTCTCAACCAACAAACTGTCTTTTAGTTTTCTCCTTGTTTTCCTCTTCTTCTATGGCTGCCATTATGATTGGATGTGGAGTGACCATTATATTGGGTGATGTTTCAATGACTAACTCTTGCTCATTAGGAATCTCATCATTGTAAAAAATAAATGAGTCAATTTTAGTGTGTCTAGAATAAAGAGGAGAGTTTTCTGGTCTTTCTTGGTTACTCACCATGTATTTCATGTGTGTTTCCCTATAAAGTCTTCTAGGTTGACTGAAGACAGGAATGGTGGCATAAGTCATATCCATCTACATAGTACCTTACAACTTAGTAGCCCATGATCTTGAAAGAAGCATGCTATATTTGGGGGGTATATCAGCCACTACAATGTCCATCACTAAGCTTTTGGCTGGAATTTGAGCTAACTTAACACATAGATATTTTATTAGGCCTAGGCATCTCACTCTGCTTGAATCAATTGAATATAAATATTTATAAGGTCTAGTTACCTCAAGGCGTAGTTTTTCCATGATCAATTTAGGCATGATATTATGTGATTCCCCTGAATCAAGAATGGCATTGTGAAAAATATTATCATGGATGTTCAAACTGATGTAGAATGGAGGGGTAGTTCCTTCTTGAAATTTTCCTTCAATTTTAGGGCCAAACAGGAGCTCTGGTATGTCAACATTTAAGTTAACAGTATCATGAATTTCTTCTATGTTAAAGGCTTTCAAAACTTGACCTCTATATACATTCTGAGTGACTAACTCAGTGAGTGGGATAGAGATTTTAATTTTGGAAATATCACTCTCTAGGCTAAAGGGAATCTGATTTTTTAAAATGTTTGATTCAACCTTCTTAGTCAATGATTCATAAGCAAAATAATCTTGCTGGTTTTTACTATTTATAGCAGTTAAAATGGTATTTCAGGAGCATTAGCTAAAATGCTAGTGCTGCTAGGGTCACCACTATGTTTTTCATTGATTTGAGTGTTTTTTCCCCTGTTTCGATTAGAAATTTCAGCCACTGTTTTATGATTTTCTGCTGTCTTTTTAGAAGTATTTTCAGGGCTGTTTTTGGCAGAATTTTCAGAGTTTTTCTTCTTGGGAGTTTCTTGATTCTTTTTACTTCTTTGGTCATATTTTTTAGGTGATCCTATGATGGAATTTTCAAAGTCTGGTTCGTAGTATTGAGTTTTTGGTCTTCTATCATCATAGGGTGTATATAGGCCTTGTTTTATTTCATAAATGAAATCAAAATCCTCATTGCTTACTCCCAACATGTTTATGTGATCATTATTTGTTTGTTCATTTGTTTCTTCATCCTCATTAACATAATTTTCTTGAAAAGGAGGTCTGATTTGTTGATCAACATCTCTTTGTATGTTTTGAGGTTGATTTCTCCTAAAGTTCTGGTTTTGGTTTTGGGTTTGATTCCTAATTTGAGGAGTTGTTTGATTTTCTCTAGATTGAGCTCTCTCATACATGCTCATTCTATCCATCATCTTCTCCATCATCCTTTCTAGTTTTGATTCAGATGTAGAAGGTGCAGTGTCTTCCCTATATGATACCCTCTTCTCAATCCTCATTCTAGCTCTTTTCTCAGTCAGATTTGTTTCCACACTAAGAGCTGCCTTCTGCATATCTTCTAAAGTTAAGGGGTATCTTTCTCTTAGTTGATATGCCATTTTAGGATCAAATCCTTCAGGGAATTTGGCCAAAGCTGAGCCTTGTGGAGGTTTGAAATATGGGGGTAGTGCGTTATAAACACTATTAAATCTAGTGCAATAATCTTGAACACTTTCCCTGGTATTTCTCTTAAGGTTGTTATAATCTGAAAGTATTTGGAGAGGGTTCTTCCTAACTTTCCATTTGTTTATGAATGTTTGATGGAAAGCTTGGAGATCATTGATACTATGAGGGGTTAAGCTTTTGAACCATTTTCTTGCTTCTCCCCCTAAACTTTGAGCAAATAATCTAAGTTTAATGGTCTCATCATCTATCTCATTTCTATCAAAATAGTCATTCATCTTGTCCACATGTATTTGAGCAGTAATGGAACCACTAGCATCATATAATGGGATTTTGGACTGATAGTCCTGTGGCAATTTGGCTAAAGGTAAAGGAATGACTAGAGGAGCATACCATGCTATCATGATAGGAGGTTGTGGAAAAAATGGGGGGTTTACAAGTGGAGGGTTTATGAAAGGAGGGCGAGGATGGAATGGAGTAGTTTTTACAGTGGGTGTATGGATAACAGAGTTACTTGGACCAGCAAGATACTGTTGAGGAGATTTAGGATGAGAAAAACCAAATTTATGAATGAAATGAAGGTCAGGTGGAGTGGTTTCTCTACTATCGGTATGCTCACCACTATGCTGGAGTGAGTGTGAAGACTCAAAGTCTCTGATCTATATCATCAAGTGACCTAGTTCTGAATGGGTTTCTTAAGTCAACTTGTGTATCTTGCAGAGCTAAGAGATTTTCAGGGACAAAGTTAGCTCTATGTATTGGTTTGACAACAGTTGAAGTCTTAGATTTAGGAGATTTCCTAAAGATGCTTTCTGGATTATCAACTATCTCAGGAGGATTTGGGTTAGGAAAGAATCTAGTGTAAATTCTTCTAGAAGCAACTATGTGGTGTTTTTAAACCCAATAATGAGAAAATTTTAGCCAAGTATGACAGTATTTTAAAGGCTAACTAATATTTTTCAAAGAAAACTTAATCTTCAAAGTTTTCTTAACTGAGTTTCTATGATGTTATGATAAATTTTTTCCCAGTGGAGTCCTAGGAAAAACCAAAGGGGTTAGCAGGCCTACTGAATACCAATGGAGTCACCAGGTGAAGGATTTTTACTTGTTTTCAAGGTTTGGTTGTTGTTCACCATCAACAATCAATAATAACCAGTCTTGGTGACACTTGATTCATTTAGAAATAGGGGTTAGTTGAGTTGTGAATTTATCTATTACTCAATAATCTCCCCAGTATGGTTGCCAGTATGTTGGGGTCTCTGTAATTTGCAAGATTGGTAAGAACAAATGCTGCAGATCCAACGTCAAAACCACTTTGGAATCCTAGGATCTAGCCCTCCTGGATTCTGAGAGGGATCTCTCTATATGAGTGTTTTCAAAGATATTTCTTTAAGGCTTATAGTATGATATTAGGCTAGTTATAAGGCATAAGGGTTTTTTTGTTTTTGTTTGGAATGAATATCATCAAAATGAAGGAAGCATTTTTGAGGGGTAAAGGTGTGAGTAGGTTGACAAAATGGTTCAGCTGATAGGATAAAAGTAAGAAACAATATCAATCCTTTGGGCTATGGAGTCATAATAGGATTTAATTGCACAACAAGTTTCAAGAGTGGTCCATGGGGCAAGTCATCTATGTCAAAGGATTATTTAGATTGATTTGTGATATGGAAACATAAAAAGTGTTGTGAAAGAAACAAACACACAAGAAAAACAAAGGAAAGTCTAAGATTAGGTAAGTACTTTTAAACTAGCCTACTTTTGACATGCACTTAATGGAAAGACACAAAGTAACCTTAGATCAGGCAAGTAATTTTAAACTAGCCTGCTTTTGATAGAATTTTAAGGAAAAAAACAAAGAATATCTTAAGATCAAGTAAAGACTTTTAACTTAGCCTTCTTTCATCATATTCTCAAGGAAAAACAGTTTAAAAAAAAGAATAGCTTAAGATCAAATAAGGAATTTTAACCTAGTCTGCTTTCAGCATATTCTCAAAGGAAAACAATTAAGATGAGCATAAAAAGTAGCCTAAGATCAGGTAAGTACTTTTAAACTAGCCTGCTTTTGACATACTCTTAAGGGAACTCTTCAAAGCAACTGTTGGAGATAAACTAGAGGACAGGGCTAACCATAGACTTCCCTAGTTCAAATTTACTTAGAAAAAATTTCAAGAACATTCAAGGACAAAATTTCAAGTTTTACTCAGCCAGACAAGGACTCGCCAACATTCCTGGACTGATTACACCCTATTGACTTATCCCCAAATACACAATTAGAAGAAAACATAAAGATAAAGATTTATCAGTGAGATTTAGGGTACTTGATAGTAAATCCTAATCTATATTTCCTATTCTTTATCAGAGAAAGTGGAAAGTATGGAAAACATAAGAAAAATGACAATTATAGTAAGGAAAACATCACCATTGACATAAACCAGGATCCCAAAAATCAGCTTGTGTATTTGATGTTCAAACCAGTTACAATCTTCAAGTCCAGTGGGTCTTTTACAGCTTCAAAACTCTCTTATCAGCCTATCTTTCTTAAATTACAAAATAGAGCTTCAAAAACCTCAATAGCTATTTACACTTGATAAGTATTCAACCAACCATAGTAATGAACTCCTCATATGATATATATAGGTGAAATTGAGGAGGTGGAGTGAAAGGAGGTCTATTTGTTTAATTAACATAGAGTAAATGCTTCTCGGCCTTTGGGAGGCATTATGGAGAAGTTTTCAAATGCTTTAACCTTGCTAATTGATTATTACATTAAATTTCATCAACTTCAGTAACTTTTGTTGACTTTGTGGGCTCTTGGTAAGCTGGCAATTAATTTTGAGTTGTCTTTGGAAAATATTCCTGACTATGCATTAAATGTGTTTTATTTTGACAAAATAAGTCAGGAAGGTAGCATTTTTGGCTTTAATTGCCTCACTGATGTGGCATTTGGAGGCATTCTTCATTGATCTATCAGCTTTAGTGGCTTTAAACACTAATTAGGCCTTGATATTGCTTTAAGCCCTTCTTTTTATCGTCGGGGTTTTTAAAAATTTTCATGCTGACTGTATTCACCTTTAAACTGTGTTTTTAACCTTAAAACTATAGGACTAAACCTTTAATCCTTCAATCTTATGAATTAACCCTTTTCACTTTGATTATTCGCTAACTTTCGCTTTAATCCTATGTTTTAGCCTTTAATTCATTGGTTAAGTCTTTAATCTTCGGCTTTTGACTTTAACCTTTATCTTTAAACTTCATCTTCACTGTTCTTTCTCTTTTGTTATGTACAGGAGGTTTTTATTGAAGCAGGAGGGTTTTATAATATAAACAATGCTCATGGAGCACTGGTCAAACCGTGAAAATAGACCCTTGCAACTCCCTTTTGCGTGATTTCCAATGTTCAGACCACGAAGGTCGTTACTTTCTGGTCCTGTCCTTTTATGGACTGTAGGAGGGCTTTCGGCCCCAAAACCACCATAGAACCTACAAAAAACCACAAAACACGTTATATAAAATCTTGCAGGGTCGGAAAGTAATGCTTCGAAGGCCGGCGGAGGCAGAGGAGAAGGACGTGTAGGCGGAAGAGGAGATTTCATGGTGGAGGGGTGAAAACCTATGAAAATAGGGTTCAAAACTGCATTTGGCACGAAATTAGGGATTGGCGGTTTTGCAAAAACCATCGACGGTTTTCGCGCAGTGATTGAGTGGTAAGAGGTTTTTTATAAAACGATCACAATTCAATAATTTCACAACACGTGTCCCTCGGAAAACTGGTCGTTTCGCGTGAGTTTGGATTGTTAAACCCCGACAGCAAAAGTCACGCGACATGCGATATCAGCCGTTGGATGAGGAGGGGCAGATCCAACAGTGGGGAGAGGAGCGCAATGGGAAAGATGCACGGGCGGGAGTTTTGGTGGGAGCCAGGTGGCAAGCAATGATTGGATGGGCGTTTGAATAATGGGAGGTGGGTCCAGAGGGGTTGGGTGTCGGGTTTAAATGAGAGTCGTTGGATTAAATGAATCAACGACGGAGATATATTTGTGAGGATGGATGGATAGAAGAGTTTGGGAGGATGAAGGGTAGGAGGGGAGGTATGGTGGCCGTTGATCTTTGAAGATCAACGGTTGGGATTGATTGGTGGCTTTGTGGAGTGATAAGGCGGGGGGGGGAAATATAACGAGATGGGGGCTTAAAGAAGAAGGAAAGGCAGGGTCTAATGGAGGGATTAGGTGAACTGAGGTGGAGAAAAAGGGCTAAGGAAACAGTGGAGATGGGGTGATCGATGGGTTAAATGAGGGCCGTCGGATCCTATGGATCTACAGTGTAGATCTCGTCGGGGTATTTTTATCGGGGTGGAAAGCTTATAAAGAAAATGTGGGTTTTTAATGGAAATGCCGATGTGATAGGGCTTGGGATAAGGAAAAAGTGTGGTTTTGTGGAGAAAAAGGGACCGGGGTTAAGGGAAAAGGGGCTAGCGGCTAGGCGCTTGGTCACAGCGCCTTGGTTCTATGATGAAGAAGGAGCTGGGGGCTAAGACAAAAAGGGGCTTAAAACCAAATTTTTAATATGAGCGAAAAGGCCTAAAATGAGGCTTTTTGAGGTGTTTTTAAGGTTTTGATAAGGAAAAATGGGTAATTTAAACCATAAAAAGGGATTTTTTATGATTTTAAAAGGAATTTTTGAAGCTTTTTTAGGATAATGATGGGTAAATGAGAAGGAGAAAAGGGGATTTTTCAGAGGAAAATGAAGGATGGATGGGGCAAACAATGAGTGAAACAAGTTCATAATATGATGAAAAATGGCCTAAAAAAAGGTTCTTTTTGGATATCAGCATGGTTTCTTGGTGGTTTTTTTTTAATGAAAAAGAAGTTAAAATTACTTTTAGAGTTTAGGCAGCATCATAAGGCTTCAAGAATGAGCAATTTTCTATAAAATTAATCTCTTGAAGATGAAAAACCTATTTTAGCCATCATTTGCCATGACAAAAATTTACTGATGGCTAACAGATTCCAAATTAGAGGACGAGGAAGAGGAGGAGGATCAGCTAGTCAAGGAATGGGAAAACTCATCTACTATGATTATGGAGATACTGGTCATTATGCACGCAATTTTCCAAATCTAGCACGACAATCATGGAGGTAATGTAGGCAGTTTGATCATGTAATTGAAGATTGTCCTATTTTGATTGCTAAGATGTAGGTAAAGAAGACACAAAATCCAACACAGAACATTCATATGGTAAGGGAGAATCTACGCAAAGAGGATCCTAGTTTGAATGTTTTCACTGGGAGTGGCTCAACCACTGATGAGGATGATGGAAATAATTCATATGCTTATCTTTGGATTCAAAAAGAGCCTGAGAAAAATGATGAATTAAATTTAAAACATGATAAAGACACCTTTGTAGAAGCAAAGAAGGGTTTTGCAAAAGCAAGCACATCAACATCAAGTAGACCTATGGATATGGCCAGAGTATATGAAGAAATTAAGCCATTCTTACAAGCTTGCATCAAAATATTATGCAACAAGAAGGTAGTGGAGAATCTTCAAGAATTGATCAACAACTGCGTGGAAAAAGGATAGCCCTGGATGGAACATAAATATTTGAACAAGATATATAAGAAAAAAAGAAGGACTCAACGAGAGATGCGCTTGACTGCTTAGATCGGTGCCTACGAGATGGATCATGTCATTTTGGATCTAGGATCTGACGCAAATGTCTTACCTAAGAAAACTTGGCAATGCATGGGAGAGACTAAGTTGGAATGGTATAACATTCAGTTCCGCATGGTGAATCAACATAAAATAATTCCATTAGGAAGGCTCTAGTCTCTCACAAGTGGTAGTAGATATTGAAGGAGTTAAGGTGCTTGCAGATTTCGAGGCCATACAGATTGTGAATGATACTGATCATTATCCTGTGTTTTTGGGTTTATATTGGGCTATTGATATGGATGGCATCATAAATCTAAAGAGGATAAGCATGGTATTTGAGAAGAATGGAACCAGAGTTGTAATGCCCCTAGATCCTGAAAAAGGTGCAAGATATACAGAACCGATGCGTGAAGATGATGATGTTTACCATATATATAACCTAACTACGTGAGACGATGATTGGATCAACCTGATAACTGATGGAAGAATTAATTGGGAAAAATGCAGTTCCTACTTCTCATATTCATATAAAGAGTTGGAGAATTGGTAGAACTAGCTACATGAAGTATTTGTGATGTGTTGCAATCAAGTGACAAGATATCTTCACTGCATATCATCAGAGGCACAATAATTACCATATTATGATGGTTTAAATAATGTGAACATGTTTTTAGGAGAACTTGAAACGATTTTTTTGGAGGCACACATATTCCGTGCATTGTATATAGCGATGTTCTCTACCCCAACACGATGGTGGGAGACTCACAAAGGAAACTTGGGAAACTGGGAAGAATCTACCCGAATGATGCGACTACGATTTGAATTTCCAACTACCAGAATGGAAGAGACATAATCCGAAAAGGATGATCCACGCAGACATTTGGCCAAATGGACTGAATTATGGGGTGAAAAGCTGAGACTAGAATGGATGCACATGTTCATCCATACTTTGGGGAAGGTTTATACATATTGGTACCTGGAAATGGAGTTACACCGAGGAACCAATCAATGGTCTGCACTAACCGAAAGTTTCATTTTAACCTTCAGCTTTGAGAGTGGGTTTGATTTCTTGGGTAAAGTGCTGGAAGGTATTCAGGAGTTTATATTTGATATGAAAAAGTTGAAGGTAAAACGTGCTTCACCCACATGGGATGTTGAGATTCAACAAGATGATGATCCTAGTGAAAATTAAGCACCTTCACTAGGTGGGGCCCGCAAGCTGTTTTTAAGTGTATGTCTATTTTTAGAATGTTGAGCATATTCTATTTATAGTGGGAGTCTATTTATAGATGGTTGAGAAAATTCTATTTATAGATGAGATTATATTTTTAGATGGATGGGTGAAATCTATTTATAGATTGCGTGTCTAAAAATAGATCAAATGTCAATTACTATTATCCCTTAATAATAATTGGATAATAAATAGTAATCTATTCTCTTGAAGCACTTGATTTCAGTTAACTGATGTGGAAAACAAGTTGACTGAAGGAATTACGAGTTCTAAGGTTGGTTGGTGGGACATGCAGAGTGGAATTCATTGTAACTGAGTGATAAAAAGTTGTAACAGAGTTGGATGTGTAGTTATGTGAGTTGTTATTTAGTTTAACTCAGTTAAGTGAGTTAAACACAATTGTGCTAGTTGTAACTAGTTGTAACTAACGATACACTAGTGAGAGATCAATGAATTAATTATTTAATTAATTCACAAGTAGTGGTCTCACTTGAAACTCAAGAAATACTACTATTAACTACTTGCATGTCAGATCTAGTGGAGGCCCAGTTGAGAGATAGGTGAAAGGGTATGTTTGACTATCAGTTGTGACTATAGCGGTGCACTCAATGCAACTACACACACATTGGAGATTCCAATGAGGATTGCGTAGTAAAGGAAAGGAAATATCGAATTCATTCAGGGATCTTCATCAGTAGGGATTGCATAGTGGAGGCAGGCTCTCAGGAAGCAGTAAATTGGTGCATGTTTATGCCAATTTTTGTATGACAATGTGAGACGATTGTATGTTGTACTGAGAGCTCTTGGAGTAGAGTTTTGTATGATATTGTTTCATGATCCATGATACACATAATATATGATATTTGGGGTTTTTTGAGCTTGATTCTTTCCCAGTAAAAACATCTGTGTTATGTGCAATTGATTTTTCTTCATGTGTTGGAAATTGGAAATTAAATTTCCGCAAAGAATTAAGTAGAAGGATTCTGTATTTAACAATGGATATAATTGTTGGATTAGGAGAGTCTGGTAATACATCATAGTATTGATAAAATTTCTACATGTTATTAGAGCATAGAAGATTGCAATATTGAAGCAGTAGCTGAGTTTTGTTGGTGGAAACAATTCGAATTTGCTGCAAGAACTTCTTGGTGTGACAGTTGAGTAAACATCGAAATGGGTTTCAATGTTTTTTGGTTAGAGTATGCACTCGAGGGCAGCTTGAACTACATTGCATGGAAGGATAGGATGGAGGTGGTTCTTGAAGATAATGGCTTGAAGGATTTCATTGATAGTGATATTCCTAAGCCCACTTCGACGGATGGTGCAGTACTTGACACATGGCAAAAGAAAGTAGTGAAGTTGAGAAGGAGTCTATTGGAAGGTGTGAGAGACCATATTGTCTCAATCCTTTATGTGAAAGTCACTCCATCTTCAATGTGGAATGCTTTAACAGATCTTTTCCAAAGTAGCAGCGACCATAGGAAATCGGCGCTGAAGGATAAACTTAGAAAAATCAAGATGGAGAAGGGCGACAATATTCCTAAGTATCTCACAAAGTTTTTCCAATGTTGGGATGAACTGGGGAGTGTGGGAATCACTGTTACTGATGATGATTTGGTGAGCTTGTCTCTCTTGGGACTTCCTAAGAGTTGGCACAGTTATCAAGACTCTGTCAACAGACAGGAAAAACTGTCGGATTGGGAATGACTGTGGTCGGATCTAGTGCAGGAGGAGTTCAGGTGAAACACTAGAGATAGCTCTTCATCAACGCATGATGATGAAGAGGATTGTGCTTTGGCTGCCAAAGCAAGGAAAGGGAAGGGGAAAAAATTTCACTCAAAATCCGAGGCTAAAGGCAAGAAGCTGGATTTGTCCAAGGTGAAGTGTTTTCACTGTCACGAACATGGGCATCTCGCATCTAATTTCCCATAGAAAAATAAGAGCAAGATGGTTGCCGGAGCTACAGCTAGTGAGGCCCTTGCCTCACAATTTGAACTTGATTTCTCTTTGATTTCATGCTTGGTTTCAAGCATAATGGGATCGGTGTCGTATCTTGATAGTGGTGTTTCCTTCCACATGACAGAAGATAAGGATATTTTCAGTGACTTGGAGGAGAAAGATATCCAAATGCATATAGAGATGGGAAACAATGGACGATACAGTGTGACCAACATTGGTACCATTACCTTTGAGAGGGTGTCAGGTAAACTATTTATGTTGAAAGATGTTATGCATTTTCCAGGTCTAAAGAAGAACTTGGTCTCAGTCATGAAGTTGGAGAATAGAGGTTATGATGTTGTTTTCAGCGATGGAAAATATTTCCTGCGACATAAAACAATAGGTCAAACCAAGAGGATAGGGATTCGAGTCAAGAATCTCTACAAGATGGAGGTAGATGGCTATGCTGCAATTGTGGGCAAAGAAGAAGAAGTGGTGAGCCGAGATGAGGGAGAATTATGGCACAGGTGATTATTCCATCTTCACCATGGTGCCTTGAAGATTTTGCAGCAGATTTCTACTGGACTTCCCAAGGGTAAACTTCCGCAGATAGATCAGTGCAAGGGATGTAATATGGGTAATTTTTTGAAGACCATCTTTCATGAAAAGGAGAATTGTGCTTCAATAATCCTGGAGAGAGTTCACACAGACGTGTGTAGACTGTTGGAGTCCCAGTGATTTGGCAGACTGGCATCCCAAATGACAAGGCAACATCAGAACCACTTTGGAATCCTAGGATCTATCCCTCCTGGATTCAGAGAGGGATCTCTCTATGTAAGTATTGTTTTCAAAGATATTTCTTTATGCTTAGTTATCATATTAGGCTAGTTATGAAGTTCAAGAGGTTGTTTGTTTTGTTTTGGTTGGGAATCATTAACTGGGAAGGTCATGTGAAGTAAAGAAGGAAGTAGGTGTAAGGATGTTTCAGCATGGGAATATAGGTAAAAAAAGTGCTAAAACATTGGGCTATGGCGTCATAAAAGGGTTTACTCACATGTCAACTATCCAAGAGTTTTCAAAGGGCAAGTCATCTATATCAGAAGATATTTTAAGTTGGGTTTGTGTTATGGAACATTAAGGAGTTAAATGAAAGAAGCAACATGTAAGAAAAATAAAGGCAACCTAAGATCAAGCGAGGAATTCTAACCTAACCTGCTTTGGCATACACTCATGGGAAAAATACATAAGATAAACATAAAGAGTAACCTAAGATCAAGCAAGGACTTTAAACCTTTCCTACTTTCGGCCTACTCTTAAGGGAAATATTCAAAGCAACTATTTAAGACCAAACAAGGGACATGGCTAACCATGGACGTCCTTGCTTAAGACTCTACTTAGCATGAAATGAAAATAAAATTCAAGAATAGTATCTCAAGTTCTACTCAGCAAGACATGGGCTCACCAACATTCTTGACTGGTTATACTCTATTGATCTCACTCTTAAATACACATTTAGAGGAAAACATACAGATAAAGCTTATCAGTTAGAATTAGGGTACTTTAGAAGTAAATCCTAATCTATATTTTACTGCTCTTTATCAGAGAACGTGAACAGAGTGGAAAACATAAGGAAAACAACAAAGACAATGAGGAAACACATCACCAATTATTTAGATCAGGATCCAGTGAATCTTCTGGTGTATTGATTTCCAAAACCAGTTACATAATTTGAGCCCAACAACTTTTACAGTCCAATTCTTCTCTTCCTAGCCTACTATATTACAACTACTCAGTAACTCTAACTCAATAATAGTTCAACAATTAACAATGTTCCAACCCTTTACAATGAATTTTCAATGAGTTCTTATACGTGAATGAGGAAGAGAAGTGGAGTAAATGGTCACAATGGATCCATTAAGACAGAGTATGGGTCCCTTTGAATGCTCCACTCTGTTTAATCAATGTCACATTAACTACTTGGACCATCTCAGTATTTTTTTCCTTTTTAAAAAAATATATCTAGTAGGTGAGATAATAACTCTAAAGAGTGCTCTTTGAATATAATAGTGGCTGAAGTACTCTTTTTGACTTCTGAAACAGGTAACTGTCATATTTGGGGTTATGTAGCCCCACGTCTGCTTAACAACTACTCTGACAATTTTTTAATGAATTTTATGTCATAAGGATGGCTGTCAAAGTGAATATGGAAAGTGAATCTGGCTGCAGGCGTCCTTTTAGTCCTTTGGAGAAATAAATACTTCTATAGATGTGGCTTTCGAGACCTTCCTCTGCTGATATGCCCCTTTAAACACTGATTTGCCTTTAATTTTTGCTTTAGGCTCTATTAGGTATTTATCGAACCATCTTCTATCTTCAACTGTATTTTGTCCATTAAACTGTGAGTTTACGCGTTTATTCTTCAACTTTATGCTTAACCCTTTGTCTTTGTCCTTTTGATCTACTTTTTAGTGTACCGATTGCTTCAACATGCTGGAGGGTTTTATTTGTAACCAATGTTCATAAAACCTCTGATTAGACTCTGAAATTTGACCCCTCAGCCCCTTAGCCACTATTTCTTTGGCTGTGGGAGACCCGTGGATAAATCCACCATCAAACCTGCACACGACGACAAATTGGTTAAGAAATATTTCGTTTCTTGGTTTGACTGCAACAGAGGGCTTTAGAAGGGGTTGTGGAGTAGTGAGGAAAAAAGGCGATTACAGTGGGGAAAGGTTTCATAGGTGAAAATAAGCAAAAATCCACAAAAATTGAATTCGACGTGAAATAGGGGATACGCGATATTGGAAAAATGACAGCAGTATTCGCGTGGGGTTAAAACAGAAAGTGGGTTGGAGTGGGGGTAACACGATCTGATCCAGTGGTGGACATGTATGCATGGTGAAACTTCCTGTTTCACGTGAAAAAAGAGGTTTAGACCGTTATGGAGAAATGGGTGCGAAAATGCGTGCGGGCCGTCGGATCTGAGGGGGAAGATAGATCAACGGTAGGGATCTCACAGAAACACAATGGGAAGACCCCGCGTGGTTAGGTGGGACTAGCGAGAATATATGAAAAATAAAAGAAAACACATATAAAGTGGTTGCAGGTGGAAGCGGAGATGAATCAAAGCAGGCTGTCGGATCTGCGAGATAGACGGCAGAGATCTATTCGGCAGATCGACGATCGGGGGAGCATAGGGTCTGTGACAAAAGTATTTGAAATCTGTGATGGATGATGCTGATGGGAGTGATGATTGTGAGAGACAGAAGGCTGTCAGATTTGGATAGAGATCAACGGCTCAGATCTGAGCAGGGCATCGCATATTGGTGTCAGAGAGGGTCAGGGGGCATGGGAAAAGAAATTGCTGATGAGCGATGAGAGATGCGATGGGAAGTGCCGATACCATGGAGAGCAGGCCATCGGATCAGAACCGAGATCGACGGCTAGGATTAAAGCGAGCATCAGCCATCAGCGAAAAAAAAAGCAAGGGGAACGAGGAAACCGGATCTGCGATGCGCTGATGCAGTGGCCGTCAGATCTCGGGGGAATGGATGGTTGAGATGAAGTCGGGACTTCGCATCGGCGGAGAAAAGAAGGAAAGGGATGCGGGACTGGTGGAACTGCCGATCTACGATGGGGCAATCCACTGATGGCCGTTGGATCTATGAGATCAATTGTGGAGATTTGTGCGGAGGTGAAACCATTGCGCGGAAAAAAAAATTAATTTACAAAGGAAAAGAGGGTGGAGCGACTTCCGATAGCGAGAAGGGGCTTAAGCTTATAGTCGATGGTCGCGGGTTCCGATCACGTAGTGGAAAGGGCTGAGAACTAAGCTCGCAGGGGCTTAAATCTTTTTTTATGAAAATACTCAGATTTAAAGGACGAAAAAGGGTTTTTTGAGGGTTTTTCAGGATTTGATAGAGTAAAAAGAGGGTTTTTTTTTTTTAAACCAAAAAAATGGGATTTTTATGGTTTAATAAAGGGATTTTTAAGAAAATGAGGGATAGGGGGATTTTTAGGAGGGAATAATGGAGAAGAGGTTTTTGAATATAGAGATCAAATAGCTAGGTTTTTTGAAGGATAAGGAACACGGTAGAGGCTTCAAGAAGTCACAAATTTTGCTTGAAATTTTTTTCTTGAAGACTGAAAGACCCTTTTTAGCCATCTTTGTATATGAGAAAATTATGGATGGCTGACAGTGGCTCCAACTTGGGGATGGCAGCTCCTTGGAGGTGTCAAGAACCTCTGAATTTTATCTCTGAAATTCAGACCTGTGCTTTATCCTTGACAACCTTTCTTCTTTGATCGTGTAGCTTTGAAAGATGATCATTATTTACATCAAACAGAGTTATTTCCCAAACAACTACCTACACAGCCTACTTCCTAACATTTTTTCTTCTGCAGGTACATTTGGACTTTCAGACCTTAAACATCAACATTTTATTCTTTTGAAATCATGAAAAACTAATCTCAATCTACCCTTGTTTCTCCATGATTCTAGATTAAACAGTTGAACTCATAGCTTCTCTACCTAATCTACTATCTACCAGGATTAAACTGTCTAACAGATCTGCATTCTCTATATTCTAAAACAGAAATTGAAAACAAAGTCAAACTAGGATTAAGCTGTCTGATTTGTTGTAGTGTCCATGGCCAAGAAATCGGCTGCACATATACTTATTTTCAGAAAATTAAAACAAAACTTTGAAGGCTTAAGATATGAAAATTACAAGCATCCTTCATCCTTTCTTTCAGCTCTGATTCTGGTCTCTTTGAGCTGTCTTCTTCTTCTTTTCCTAGTTCAAGTTTTCAACATGTTAGAACCAGTCCTCTTCGTATCTTTGGCTCAGGTTTTGATCTGATTAGAGCCATTTTTTCTTTTGATTCTTTGGTTCAGATTTTGAGCAGGTTTGAACCACTCTTTTCTATCCTAATCTAATCCTCTAATAAGCCAAGATTAAACTGTTTGGAAAATCTGATTTACTAACCTGTCAACAGTAATTGAAATCTATCTAGCCATGATTAGGTTGTATGACTAGACAGCTGTGCTCTTTCAAGTAGTGGATTTAAGCTTGCACACTTTCAGATTTTTCTTTCCTTTTTTGGACTGGGGCTGTACCTTTATTTTTTTTATATCTGCCCTCTTTTCTCTTTTTCTATTGTTTTTTGTATTTTTTCCTTTTTTTAAATTCAAAGCAGAAAAAAAAATACTAACTAAGTTCTCAAAGGCTGAGCCTTATTGAAATTCCTACCTACCCTAATCTAATTCTGAAATATTTACATGTTTAGCTGACAAAATTTCTTTTCCAATACATCCAATCAATCAGATGGTCCCATGTTTAGTCTTTGCTCATCTCTTTGAGCATGCTGGATAAACAAAAGGGCCACTCCCATCTCACTTGTTTTTTAGCAGTAGTGTTAAAAAAATTTCTGACTTTTGTTAATATATTGCTTCTAACAATTTTTATCCATTCTTCAAATGTTTTCAAAAAATCTACATAGGGATCTAGAAATAATACCTGGTTGTGAGTATTTAAAAGATAGTTTTCAACAAGGATTACTTTTTCCTCCGCTAGATCAAGAAAAAGATTCTTTTGAGAAAGAAAATCTCCCTCATCTTCATTGTGATCTGAACTGGAGGACTCATCATATTTGGTAGTGCTGTCCTCTTGTAGTCCTGATATGCTCTGATTTAATGGACTGAACTCAGTGAAGAGGTCATTATATTCTTGAGCAGGGGTCTCTTTGATTACCTCAACCTTTTGAGGAGAAGGCTCTTTATATTAATCATGCTCAAGGAATTATTCCTTGTTTTCCTCTTTAACCTTTGAGCTGAAAGACTACTGATTCCCAATCACATGGAAAATGTTACTGATGAGCTGTAATGAAGCAGAGAAAATATTCAAAGATTCTTCGCTCTCTTTTGCATTTTTAAATTTTTCTTCATCAGTATCATAAATAGTCTGCTTTGGCTCATTACTTTCTTGGAGTTGGTGGAACTGATCTTCCTCCCAGAAATCTATAATGATGGTCCTACAAGATCAAATTCTATTTGGAGAAAATCATCATTAGACAGATCAAAATTAGGAGAATCATTATTGTAATTAATGTCACCAATCAAACATACTGAATTATCAGCAGGTCTTTCTTTGTTCTGATCAAGGGAATTTTCTAAATTTTTACAACAATGTGAATGGGCAAGAGTGTTTTTTTTATAAAGAATTTCAGAGGCTGGCTTTTTGTTTAAAATTTGATCAATTTCATCTTCCGTCAGAGGGGAAGATGCTTCTATGTTTCTTTGAGCAGAAGTACAAAAGTTCTCTATCTCTTGTGAAGAATAAATTTGAGGTTGGATGTCTTCTTGAGCCTCAGCTAAAAGGGATGATGAATCATCATTAGTTATGTTTTCAGTTGGATCTTGAGGTTTTTCTTCTATTTATTGATTGATTTCTTCCTCAACTAATTCATCTAGGTTTTTATGATAATTGTCTCGGCTATGAAATTCATGGATGACTGCTATGAGACCTTCAGGCTGCCAATTTCTCAAATCCTCATGAATGCCCGCAAGGTATTCTATGAGGCCCCCAAGTTGATTACAACAAGTTGCATCCAATGATAGGTACGAGGATTTTTACTTATAATGATCATAAAATGTTATGTGGAGGTCTCTTAGAGAAAACAAATTACCAGTCTTTAACCATTCATACCAATCCCTTGCTTTTCCTGCCAATGTCAACATGACCATTTTCATAAGGCAGTCTTCATGCCATTCCACCTTTAACCTCCATACATGTATATGAAATTTTATGAGGTGTAACAAAGGGTCGTCAAACTCTTCACCTTGAAAAACAAGCAGGTTTTCATCCCAATTCACCTGGGGCATATTATGTGGGAACCCAGGGATATGCTCTCTACTCATTGGGGCATATCTTCGTTGTATCCTTGGAATCATGTTTGTAAATCAGACAAGAGGTCACTATATCTATTCAACCAGTTCAAATTCTTCTACCAATGGAATCATTTGGTATTTTGGGAGTTGTGGAGTCGCTAGGTGAAGGATTTTTACTTGTTTTTAAGGTTTGATTGTTGTTCACCATCAACAATCAATAATAACCTTTCTTGGTGGCAAATGATTCATTGAAAAATAGGGTTTCGATGAGTTGTGAAGTTATTTATTACTTAGTAAATCTCCCCAGTATGGTCGCCATTATGTTGGACTCCTAGTGATTTGGCAGTTTGGCATACCAAATGACAAGGAAACATCAAAACCACTTTGGAATCCTAGGATGTAGCCCTCCTCGATTCAGAGAGGGATCTCTCTATGTAAGTATTGTTTTCAAAGATATTTCTTTATGCTTAGTTATCATATTAGGCTAGTTATGAAGTTCATGAGGTTTTTTGTTGTGTTTTGGTTGGGAATCATTAACTGGGAAGGTCATGTGAAGTAAAGAAGGAAGTAGGTGGAAGGATGTTTCAACATAGGAAGATAGGTCAAAAGAGTGCTAAACCATTGGGCTATGGAGTCATAAAAGGGTTTACTCACACATCAACTATCCAAGAGCTTTAAAAGGGAAAGTCAACTATATCATAAGATATTTTATGTTGGGTTTGTGGTATGGAACATTAAGGAGTGAAATGAAAGAAGTAACATGTAAGAAAAACAAAGGCAGCCTAAGATCAAGAAAGGAATTTTAACCTAACTTTCTTTGGCATACACTCATGGCAAAAATACATAAGATAAACATAAAAACTAACCTAAGATCAAGCAAGGACTTTAAACCTTTCTTGCTTTCGGCCTACTCTTAAGGGAAATCTTCAAAGCAACTCTTTAAGACCAAACAAGGGATAGGGCTAACCATGGACTTCCTTGATTAATACTCTACTTAGCATGCAATGAAAATAACATTCAAGAACAGTATCTCAAGTTCTACTCAGCAAGACATGGGCTCACCAACATTCTTGACTGGTTATACTCTATTGATCTCACTCTTAAATACACATTTAGAGGAAAACATATAGATAAAGCTTATCAGTTAGAATTAGGGTACTTTAGAAGTAAATCCTAATCTATATTTCACTGCTCTTTATCAGAGAACGTGAACAGATAGAAAAACATAAGAAAAACAACAAAGACAATGAGGGAACACATCACCAATGATTTAGATCAGGATCCAGTGAATCTGCTGGTGTATTGATGTCCAAAACCAGTTACATAATTTGAGCCCAACAACTTTTACAGTCCAATTCTTCTCTTCCCAACCTACTATATTACAACTACTCAGTAACTCTAACTCAATAACAGTTCAACAATTAACAATGTTCCAACCCTTTACAACGAATTTTCAATGAGTTCTTATAGGTGAATGAGGAAGAGAAGTGGATTAAATGGTCACAACGGATCCATTAAGACAGAGTATGGGTCCTTTCGAATGCTCCACTTTGTTTAATCAATGTCACATTAACTGCTTGGACCATCTCAGTAGTTGTTTCCTGTTTTTATGCATATCTGGTAGGCAAGATAATAACTCTGAAGAGTGCTCTTTGAATATAACAGTGGTTGAAGTAATCTGTTTAAATTCTGAAACATGTAACTATCATATTTGGGGTTCTGTAGCCCCACCTCTACTTAACAACAGCTCTGACAGTTTCTTAATGAAGTTTTTGTCATAAGGATGGCTATCAAAGTGAATATGTAAAGTAAAGCAGGCTGCAGGCATCCTTTCAGTCCTTTGGAGAAATAAATACTTCTGCAGATGTGGCTTTCGAGACCTTCCTCTGCTGATCTGCCCCTTTAAACATGGATTTTCCTTTAATTTGTATTTTAGGCTCTATTAGGTCTTTATCTAACAATGTTCCGTCTTAACCTGTATTTTGTTCGTTAAACTGTGAGTTTACGCGTTTATTCTTCAACTTTATGCTTAACCCTTTGTCTTTGTCCTTTTGATCTCCTTTTCAGTGTACCGGTTGCTTCAATGCACTGGAGGGTTTTATTTGTAACCAATGTCCATAAAAAATCTGATTAGACTCTTAAATTTGACCCCTCAGCCCCTTAGCCACTGTTTCTTTGGCTCTGGGAGATCTGTGGATAAATCCACCATAAAACCTGCACACGACGACAAACTGGTTAAGAAATCATGCATTTCTTGGTTTGATTGCAACAGAGGGCTTTGGCGAAGGTTGTGGAGCAGTTAGGAAAGAAGGAAATTGTAGCAGGGAAAGGTTTCATAGGTGAAAATAGGCAAAAATCCACAAAAATTGAATTCGGCGCGAAATAGAGGATAGGCAGTATTGGAAAACGGACAGTGCTTTTCCCCTGGGGTTAAAACGGTAAGTGGTTTCGAGTGGGGGGAACGCGATACGGTCCAATGGCATACACGTATGCATGGTGAAACCACCTATTTCACATGAAAAAAGAGGTTTATACCGTTATGGAGAAATGGGTGCAAAAATGCGTGCGGGCCATCGGATCTGATGGGTAAGATAGATCAAGGGTAGGGATATCACGGAAACACAATGGGAAGACCCCGCGTGGTCGGGTGGGACCAGCGGGAATATATGAAAAATCAAAGAAAACACATATAAAGTGGTTGCGGGTGGAAGCAGAGATGAATCAATGTGGGCCATCGGATCTGTGAGATAGACGACAGAGATCTACTCGGCAGATCGGTGATCGTGGGAGCATAGGGTCTGGGACAAAAGTATTTAAAATTTGCGATGGTTGATGCCAATGGGAGTGATGATTGCGAGAGACGGAGGGTTGTCGGATCTGGATAGAGATCAATGGCTCAGATCTGAACGGGGCATCGCATATCGGTGTCGAAGAGGGTCGGGGTGCATGGGAAAAGAAATCGCCATTGAGCAATGAGTGATGCAGTGGGAAAAGTTGATGCGATGGAGTGTGGGCCATCGGATCGGAACCAAGATCGATGGCTAGGATTAAAGTGAGCATTGGCCATCGGTAGAAAAAAAAGCAAGGGGAATGAGAAAACGGGATCTGCGATGCGCCGATGTGATGGAGGGAAGTGATGGTCGTCGGATGTCGGGGGAATGGATGGCTGAGATGAAGTCGGGACTTCGTATCGATTAAGAAAAGAAGGAAAGGGATGCGGGACTAGTGGAATTTCCGATCTCCGATGGGGCAAACCGATGATGGCCGTTTGATCTATGAGATCAATGGTGGAGATTTGTGTAGAGGTGAAACCATCGCGCAGAAAGAAAAATGAAATTACAAAGGAAAAGGGGGCAGAGCGACTTCCGACAGGGAAACGGGGCTTAAGCTTATAGCCAATGGTCGCGAGTTCCGGTCACGCAGCAGAAAGGGCTGAGAACTAAGCCCACAGGGGCTTAAATCTGTTTTTATGAAAATACTCAGATTTAAAGGCTGAAAAAGGGTTTTTTGAGGTTTTTTCAGGTTCTGATAGAGTAAATGGAGGGGTTTTTTTTTAAACCAACAAAAAGGGATTTTTATGGTTTAACAAAGGGATTTTTGAGAAAATGAGGGATAAATGAGGGGTATGGGGATTTTTAGGAGGGAATAATGGAGAAGAGGCTTTTGAATGCAGAGATCAAATAGCTGGGTTTTTTGAAGGATAAGGAACACAGTAGAGGCTTCAAGAAGTCACATATTTTTCCTGAAATTTATTTCTTGAAGACTGAAAGACCCTTTTTAGCCATCTTTGCATATGAAAAAATTATGGATGGCTAACATGGACCATTCTAAAATGCTTCAACAACAAAACACATGTATTATGTTATTTTTTTTCATGATTATTCTCATATATGTTGGATTTTCATCATGCAGAAGAAATATCAAACATTGTCAAAGTTATGTGAGTTTAAAGCATTGGTGGAGAAAGAGTCAGGGAAGCAAGTGAAGCCTCTGCGGAGTGATAATGGTGGTGAATATATCTTGAATGAATTCAAAGACTTCTATAGAAAAGAAGGAATTTGAAGAGAACTCATAGCCCCTCATAACCCACAGCAGAATGGGGCCACGGAGGGGAAGAATAGAACGATCGAGGGTGTTGCATGATCAGGTCCTACCAATGCACTTGTGGGAAGAAGCAAGCTACACTGTGGTTTATGTGCAAAACCGTTGTCCTCATAGAGTACTTGGCATGAGTACACCTGAAGAATCTTTTACTGGTAAGAAACTAGATGTTTCTCACTTTAAGATTTTTGGCTCATCTATTTATGTGCATGTGACCAAGAACGCCAGGAAGAAGCTGGAGTCGATTACTGAAGTTGGGATATTTGTGGGGTACATAGAAACACCCCATAATTATTATGTGTATTTTCCAAATAGTCGAATGACTCTGGTGCGATGGAATATAAAATTCAATGAGGAGAAAGACATGAAGTTGTCGCTTGAGAGGGAGTTAGACTTGCATGTAGAGGAGGAACTGCTTGTTACCAAAGACAAGTCTCTAGATGTGGATTAGCCACAGGAGGAACTTCATGGAGTGGAGCAGTCCACTCACGCAGAGCCAAACATCAGAACTGGAAGAATACATACCACAGAAGCTGAGAGGCTGAAGCTTGATGCAACATAGAATGTAGGAGTCCCTACATCACAATGCAGACATAGACAGTCTCCTGACCAATTCACTGGATGCGTGGATCTCATGAGAAAATGTATTGTGAGTGAGCCATCTTCCTTTCAAGAAGCAATGTAGGAGCCCACATGGGTAGATGCAATGGTGGAGGAGTATGACTCCATTGTCAGAAATAGTGCTTGGGAAATTGTTCCAAGGCGAATTGATAAATTTGTGGTAGGTTCAAGATGGATCTACAAGGTAAAGGAAGTTATTGATGGGAGTGTTGATAAGTATAAGGAAATATTTGTGGCCTGGGGCTTCTCACAGATCGAGGGGATTGATTATGAAGAAACCTTTGCACCTATCGCACAGTATTCTTCCATAAGCACCATCCTTGCTCTCTCAACGCAGATGGGTTGGAACATTCATCAGATGGATGTGAAGGCTGCGTTCCTTAATGGGATCATTGAGGAAGAAGTGTACATTGAGCAGCCTGTTAAGTCTGAACTTTACCTTTTTTTTTCCATCTATACTAAGCCTTGGTTCCCCCATTATTGACCTCTTTTTTCCCTTTAACTATACCTAGTCTGGCTAAAAAGGGTATCATAGGCTAAGGTATGTTGAAACAACATTAGAAGTGTCATTTCATCCAATTTCGAGCATTATTTGAACTGGTTGTGTCATTATTGCATTACTACTCTAACTAGCCATGGACTCATGCACATACTTGTTAGATTCAAGCAGTTCTGCCAATATTGCAGACAACTCATATAACCGACATTCCTGCAGTCATTCTAGATTTCCTGCAGATACACCGATTTCCTGCAACCGTTCTGGATTTCCTACAGAAACATTGATTTCCTGCAACCATCTCAAAATCTTGCAGTGAGATTGACAGAAAGTTTCAGCCACGCAACAGAAATGGTCTAATCCATGCCTTCGGTCATGGATTAGACCCAACAGTAGTTTACCATTATCAATCTGTATCTGTATTACTGGCTGTAGGCTTAGTTTAGTAATCTGTTTTGTTCAAATCCAAATATGCGCTGCCAGAAATGTATAAAATCAGATGTAATTTTATTATATGGGAGTTCAGAGTTCTTGGGTTGGGTTGGAAGCTGCTATTACAGAGCATGATATCAGACTATAATTGACTGTTATTTCAGATTAATAAAATTGTTTATGTTCTATTTATTTTCCTGAGCAACTTCTTTAATATTTAAAGGAGTTGTGAGTGAGGGAGGGCGCCCTTCGCTCACAACTCTTGTAGCAGAGTGTGTGTTTATTTATGTTTTAATTGTGCATTAATAATTTCCTGTAACACCTAGTGTTTCCTTTCTGTATTTCTTACAAAAAACTGTAGATTGGTTAAGTCAATTAATATTTTATGTTGAAGAGCTCTTTTCATTTGGCAAATGATTGGATTCATGTTTTTAAGTTTGATTCTTGGTTGGGATTCATTTCTTTTATCTTTCTTGCATTAGTATCAACAAACACAAGTGTTATAGAGGGATGATATATGTCGCTCCATAACCATTGAGGCAATAGTACTAATATAGGAAAGCAGCATGAGTTTTTTATTCTTGTTTGATCTTTATCTTTTTACGGTCAATATCAAAAATCTTAAGTGCTATAGAGGGATGATATATGCCACTCCATAGCCTTTGCTTCGATAGTATTGACACGGGAAAGAAGCATTAATTTTTATTTGTATAATTAATTAACACTTTTAGTAATCGGCCTGCATATATTGTGCACTGCATCTCATCAGTTTACCTTCCTGGGTTGACAATTTATATTGGAAAATTATACACGTATAATTTGACTCAACATTTTGGCGCCATTACCGGGGAGGTGCTAAGGGATGATACTGAAAGTTTTTTAGTTTTATTTTGTTGATTTTATTTTCTTTTTAGGACTGGGGGATTCGAAGTGCAAAGATGCAAGGAAAAGCCTATGCACCCAAGAGGTCAGACACTCACCAAAGCCGTGTCCTGATTATTTGGTAAGTTTTTATTTTTTTATTTTGTTTGAATATTAGATGAATAGGGTCCAATATTTTCTATATTTTTTCGCGGTGGTGTGAGCACCACTCCATTTACTAATAGATTGGTAGGAAGAATTAAATCCATAAGAAACAAGGTAGTAAAGAAGGAGGAATATGAACAAGAGGTCTGTAGTTCCGAACAAGTTGACCTTTCTACAACAAAATACTCTATTGGAGAATCTTGTGTTGCTTCCCATCTTGAATCTCCCCTTAAAAGGAAGACCACATCTCTTCTCAGTGGTCAGTGTGAAGAATAATTCCTTGTAAATCCTTTCAAAGAACCACAATTTCAAACCATTGACTCTGAAGAATCTGTAGCCTTCCAAGGTCTGGCTCTTTCTTGGACTGACATGGCTCATTTATAAGGCACTGATGAGAACGAGGAGAAAATTTTCACATTTCAATTTCCTATCAGAGAGACTGGGGGAGCCACTTAGATGAAAAACATTCCTCCCTCAATATTTCCTAAATTTTGTGGTGCCTCTAGTGAAGACCTTGATGCCTTCTTATTTGAGTTCAATATACTCTGCAGGAGCTATGACTATTCTTCCAATGCTCAAAAGCTGAAATTTTTTCATGCTACATTGAAAGATACAGCTCTCAGGTGGTTTTTGGGGTTGGGATCAAACTCCATTGCAACTTGGGACGACATGAAGAAGGTGTTTCTAAAAAAGTACCAGGATTATTGCAAAACGAGGGATCTCAGGGAAGAAATATTTTTCATGACCCAGAAGGAAGGGGAGAGCCTCGAGGATTTTGCGGAAATATTCCAATACAATTTACAAAGATCTAAGATGAATCAATTGGACAAGGATACTAAGAGGACCATTTTTCTTAGGGTCATCAGACCAGAATATTTGGAGGTCTTAAATCTAATGGGAGCAGGCGATGTGTCGAAGCTAAGTTATGATGATGTGTGTGAGCCTTATAAAAGATATTCTAGAGGGAATTCCAAGGTTGGGGGTGGACCAAGAGATCCTTCTTCCAAGATTATCAAATTAGTTGCCAGAGCTGGAGTAACCAGAGCTGAAATGAGTAATTTATTTGAAAATTTTAAAACTAATATTCTTAGCACTTTATCTTCACAATTGGATGTTTTGCAAGCTAAGAAGAAACAGGAGAAAGAGGCTGAATTGGAGAAATCCTTGGTGGTGTTCTGCTCCAAATGCAGGAAGAAACATGCTCCAAGGGAATGCCCTTTTGATAGTATAGAGGTATGTTGAATTTGTGAGGCTGAGCATTCCATTGATCAATGTCCTTCTCTACCTGAAATTAAGGCAGCATACATAGCATATCGAGGAGCTGTCAATGCTCTTTATGCAATGACACCTTAGAGACCATGGTAGCCACATCCTATAAGTATGTCACAGTCAAATTTTCAATTTCCTTATGCTCAAAATCAGATGTGGAATGTTCCAATGCCCTTTCAGCATTGGCCTCCCCAACAACCTTGGCAGGGGAACTATTCTTATCCGACTACATAGAGTTTCCCACATCAAAACTTTTATTCAGATCCCACACCACAACAAATGATACAACCACAACAAAAAATTCAATTGACTACCCCACCAAATTAACCTTGTCCCATGCAAATTCCTACTCAATCAGTGTCTAACCCAACAATTAAACCATCCAATCTACTCACAACATTGGATTGGTCTCTTATCCCACTTTTCCTACCTACTGTATTGTATCCCAGCCACTGCAGGAAGTTTATGTCCCTATTTTATAGGAATTTCCTGTGTCTCTGCAGGAAATTCCTGCTCCTTTGTTACAAGAGCTCCTTGTACAATTGCAAGAATTACCTATGAAGCTACAGGAAATCAACCTTAGGTCGGGAAGAGTGGTGAATCAGCTCGAAATAATTCAGGAGATTGTAGAGGAAGATACCTTAGAGATTCCTGAAGAGGAAACAACACTTGAACCAGCAAAATCATCTACCTCAAGGCCACAAGAACCTTCCTCATCTCATATATTCCAACCTCCTTTTACAGAGAGGTTAGAAATGGAAATCAAAGAAAAATAACCCGAATTTGATCTTGTATCAGAACTAAGAAACATGTGCATTAAGATCCCATTGATGTAAGAAATAAAGGACATCCCAATATATGCTAAAGAAGTGAGGGAACTATGTACCAAGAAACCAGGGAGACAAAAGAAATAACCCTCAAACATTCAAGTAGGTGGAAAGCTTGCAAGTTTAATGTCTACCGTATTTGTTACTGAAAAATATGGGGATCCAGAAATCTCTGTGGTTACCACCTTTATCAATGGATATCCCATAAAGAACACTTTGATTGATTTAGGTGCAGCCATCAATGTGATGACTATGGAAACCTTGTCGCATATAGGATCCTTTGACTTTTTACCCACTCCTACCATGCTAGAATTAGCAGATAAGTCTAAGGTAAAGCCAGAGGGTGTTTTAGAAGACATTGTCATCTCATTAGATTCCTAGGAGTATCCTGCAGATTTTTATGTTCTTCAACCTAAAAATAACTTGGGAGGGCACCCATTGATCTTGGGGAGGCCGTGGTTATCTATGGCTGATCTGGAAACATGAATATCACTCATGGGGTTGAAACAAATCACATTAACTTGTACCACCCTGCTAAACCCCTCTTGAGATCAGAAAACACACAATGGGTTTAAGAAGAGGAAGAATAACATGATTCGGAAGGTACCTTACCAGTTTTAACAATAGCTCAAGCCATGAATATTAAGGAAAATTCTGAAGAATATCTGATAAATTGTTTATTTTCAAATCCCAATTTCCAATAGCAGTTAGAAGGAAAATCTAGTCATAATTCAGATATCATTACTGATCTGCAGGATTTTTATGAACATGGTTCAGTTTCTGAATTACATTCAACCCTCTTATCTGCATTTCCTACATATTCAATGTCTGAATGGGGGAGTAAGGTAGTAGAAATTTTTCCTGAAAATTCTTTAAACATTAATTATGCCTTAACTCCTGAATAAGAAAAGAAATTAATACAAACATGATAAATTTTTCAGACACATTTGCATGGGAATATACTGATATGAGAGGCATTCACCCAAACACATGCATTCATAACATTTATATAGAAGAAAATGCTAGGCCTGTTAGACAATCACAAAGGAGGATGAACCCTACTTTAAGAGAATTTGTAAAAGATGAATTATGAAAGTTGTTAAATGTAGGATTCATCTATCCTATTTCAGATAGCCAATGGGTATCCCCACTAGTCATTTCCCCAAGAAAAATGGTAAATGGTGAGTGTGCGTAGATTATATGGAATTAACAAAGCTACATTGAAAGACCATTTCCCTTTACCATTTATAGACCAAGTACTAGAAACTTCAGCAGGGAAAAAGAAATTTTCCTTCCTAGATGGATTGAGTGGATATAATCAGATTAGGATAGCTCTAGAGGATCAGGAAGAGACAACATTTACATGTCCCTGGGGTACCTATGCATACAAAGTCTAACCATTTGGTCTATGCAATCCACCAACCACATTTCAGCGGGTGGTCCTTGGTATTTTCTCTAATATTTTGCATGATTGTGTAGAAGTTTATATGGATGATTTTATAGTTACGGGTGATACTTTTGAAGAACCTTTACTTAATCTTGAAATTTTTTTGTAGAGATGTAGAGAAACTAATATTTCGTTAAGTAATGAAAAATGTTTTATGATTATGACTGAAGGTATTGTTTTGGGTCATCATGTTTCTGCTGCAGGAATCTGTTGGTGTCTCTGTAATTTAGTGGAGTGGCAAGACTAAACGCTACAGAGCCTACATTTGAACCACTTTGGGATTCTAGGATCTAGCCCTCCTGAATCCAGAGAGGGATCTCTCTATAAGTGCAAAGATTTATTTATCTTTTAAGTTTTTAATATTATATTAGGCTAGATATTAAGAACAAGGGATTTTGTTTTTTTGGTTGGGTATGATCTTTAATTGAGTGGAAAGTCTTGAAAATGAAATGGTTTCGGAGGGGTGAAGGTGTGAATAATCAAAACAAGGTTCAGTTGATAGGATAGGTATGAAACAACACTTAATCCATTGGGCTATGGAGTCATAAAAGGTTTTAATTGTACGACAATTTTCAAGAGTGGTCCATGGGGCAAGTCATCTATAACAAAGGATATTTTAGATTAAATGATGGAATGGAACATTAAAAGTGTTGTGAAAGTGGAAAAAGCCAATAATTTCAACAAGGATTTATCAAATTTCCAAAAAAGAAAAGCCTTTTTAAGTAACTGTTTGAAACCAGCCAAAGGACAGGGCTAATCATAGACTTCTTTGGACAAGCTTGTACTAAAGCCAACTTATCAGACAACAATCCAGTACTCTCACTAGATTACTTTCATAAGGGATGAAAACAGATACGAAAAACAAGGTGCAGCCTAAGATCAGGTCAGATGCATTAAAATCAAAGCCTCCTTTTAGCATCCTCTTAGGGAAACTTTCAAACAACATTTGGAGAAAGAACTAGAAGACAAGACAAACCATAAAATTTTCTAGTTTAACTCTACTTAGCCTATATTGAAAATATCATTCAAGAACAATGTTTAAATTTTAGACAGTAAGACATGGGCTCACCTACATTCCTTGACTGTTTGGACTGTATTAAATCATTCTTAAATAGACAAAGGAGGAAAATAGAAATATAAAGCTTATCAGTGAGAGTAGGGTACTTTTAAGAGTAAATCCTAGCTCTATATTTGCTGTTCTTTATCAGAGAAAAATGGAAAATTTTATGGAAAACATAAGAAGGGAAAAAAGTACAATGAGAGGTACATCACCAATGGTATAGACCAAGATCCCATGAATCTGTAATGTTCCAAAATTTTCATGAATAAATTGGAACATTAAATTTTTCTCATATTGTGTAGAAGGTGAATAAAAAGGAAGAGGAGGCCTATTGACATGAATAAAACCCTCCCTAATTTGAAAAGGGAACCTTTGAGCAGCTTATTTTTCACCTCCTAGTGTGAAAAGGGCCAATTGCATGAGGACAAGGTCAAGTTGACCAAGTCAACCAGCGCAGTCTAAGGAGGAGTAGCTTTCCTAAGAAGAAAATGCAGTTTTGGAGGGAAGAGATTAAAATGAAGATGGAAACCCTAAGAGGTGGGACCCAAGGTGAAGGATCTCAAAACTACATAAGGAAGAGAAGGGCAGCTTTGTGGGGTTAGCTTGTATTCCGATTTCTTGTCTACTTGGACATTTTCTGCAAACTCTTGCTGCTTAGCAGAGTTTGGAGGGATTCATGTTTAGGAATTCCTTCTCCTTCATGGAGTGATATCTTGAAGGGGATTGTGCTTCATTTCTCCCACATCTGGATTTTATGCCAATAATTTCTCACATTTTCAGCGTTATTTCTGTAGCAGAGGACGATGTGTTGTTGGGTAGTGCAGTGGGAGGGTTGTCCTATCTACTCTTGTGCATTTCCATTCAGTGGAGGGAGTTTCCCTTGCATTGAGAGAGCTATGTAGGAGTTTTTAGAGCTCATTTCAGATCTTGGCATGTAGCCAGCTCATTTTCCATCCATTATAGTTAAGTTCACTATGTACACTACGTTATTTTTGTGAGAGCAGTAGATGCAGGGTTTGATCCCTTGCTTGAGGGCTTGTTCTTTGGAGAAAGGGCCAACCCTTCTCCTGGAAAGCTCTATATTCCATTCCTCTTATGTTTTTTCATATTCACAACCATATTTATATTCAGTGTTGCAGTGACTACATTTTCTAGCTACATATATTTGCAGATCTTCACTTGTACACTTTGTATTTTCATGAAACCCCTTGCTGGTGATCTTTATTGTGTATAAAGAGGAAAGGGATCACATTTTCTTAGCCATTGGATGATTTTTCATTTCTGATCTGATATATCATGTTATTCTCTAAATAAACCCTAATGAAAATAACGCTGATCTTGATTCAGTAGTTTCTGCATGTTCTAAGCTATGGGGTTTAAGCTCATTTGAGGCATATAGAAATAGGGAGATCTATTTATATGAGCTAGAGTCATTTGTTTCACCTCAAATTCTACATGTGAGCCAAATATCATGTATAATAAGGGTTATAAGACCCATTTCTCACTTGTATAGCGTTATTTTCTGGAGACAACTATTTTGTGCTTACTTGTTGCTGCCATTTTCAGCTAGTTCACTGTGGGAGATCTGAATAACCTGCTTAAGGTTATTTCTTTGAGCTTAAATTCTGCAAGGAGGTCAAAATATATATTTTCTAAGGCATTCCATCAGTGGGTGGCCTTATTTTCACATCTGCTTCCTTATACAGCGTCCCCAAGGAGCTTGATGCAGCAATTCCTGAATAGGAAAGTCACATATCTGTAGACAGAGACTGAAAAAGGCGAGGTAGCCTTTGGTTCTATCCCTTCTTAGGAAGGATAAATAACTATTAAATGCCTCAGCAGTCCATCTCTAGCACAGACTTGTGATATTTCTAAAAAAGGGATATTACAGTGTTATCAGAGCATGATCTCTGGCACTGTCTGTGAGATCAAGTTTTCAGAAAACTAAAGAGGAGAGAAAGAAGCAGTCATCTTGGCTCAGCCTATGGATTTCAGATCCACCCAGAGGATACAAAGAAGAGGAGAAAAAATATGGAGAGGATGAGGTTACTCTCATCCATTTTTCAAATCAGAAAGGAGCCTCTCCAAAGGGGTTCAACCAATGGGAAAGAAAGGTGCAGTGAAACTCCAAGAGAGTTTCAAGATGAGAAAATCTGGAGTGAAACCTCTAAAGGGTTTCAAGAGAAAGGAGAATATGAAAGCACTTCCTATTTTCATGGATGGATTGAAGAGTATGGAGGGCCACAAGAGGGAGTGGATAGATGGCCAGAGGAGGAGGAGCATTCTTCTCCACTTGAGGAGGCTTCTACCAGTGCTCTCTAATTCATAGAGGAACAACCCACCATATCCGTAGTTGGATCAGCCAACAAATCAGAGAGAGATACTCTTGCAGCCATACAATATGTCTCAAAGATCTACAAAGGTATGAAAAAATTCCCATGCAGTGATATTTCAGAAAATGTCATAGGAGGTTTGGGAAATTTGCATTCACATGGCCCAGGATCGAAACATCATGCTGATAAAGAGAAGCAAGGTTGCAAAACACTGTGTAACTTGGGCTTGATCCAAGAAGGGATCAACATTCATTATTTTTCACCCTTATTGAGCTGCATGCAGCATGTGGAGTTATGGTGCAAGGTTTTGGGAGGTAACATGCATGATGTGCCATCTCCTAAGGATGTCTTGTCCTTATCATACTTGGATTCTTGTGGATTAAATGGTTTTATTGATGATAGGCCTTTCCTGGAAACTCTTTAAGGGGTTACATCTCAACATCCCATGAGGTGTAAGGAGGAATACTTGCTATGGGATAATGGCAGTCTTCATTGGGAAGATGCCAAAGGAGAGAAGGATTGGGGAAAGTCATATCTTGATAGAGAAAAGTGGATGGAGATAAAGAGGCTTGTGAGCCACTTGCATATCTATGATACAAGGCAGCAAGAGGCAAAGCTGCGCTGGCTCCTAAGGAGAGAGTTTGACCATCATGAGACATGTACTTTTCTCAAGGGTATGTGGATGGAAGGAGTTTGGCAGGATACTTTCATCATGGGACAACAAGGAGTATGGATGCATTATGGTGGTAGGGTAATCTTGTTTCCACCACTTATGATGAGGGATGAAGGTATGAAGGGGCAGCAAGGATATTTGTTGCTTCAGAGGATTGGGAGAAAGCAAGGGAAAAATTGCTCTCCCACTTGGCATAATGTTGCAAGGGTGAAGTATGGCACTATCATGGTGCAAGAGGTGTTTTCATCATGGATGAGACCCCTCATATATGGCAGAATTATGGAGAATACCTTTGAAAAACTACATGTCAAAGGATGGAGCTCTATTTTGGCCAGAGCTTGCTTACATGAGTCAATAGTGTTGTCTCTTTGGAGCAGTGATCTATGGATGAAATGTGCCCAACACAAGTGTGGTGGATCCATAACCCACAAGTCCCAGGATCATTTCATATTTCTTGCACTAGATGGACAAAGAGAAGGTGAGATGGACAAGGTCGTCATATATTACTATGCTACATCCTTCTTGACTTGGATTCCCAAGCATGAGAAGAAGGATCTTCTTGCAGCACCTAGTTCATTCCTCTTCATGGGAGCATGCCAAAAAACTATGAAGGGTTCATTCATGGATCCAATAATCTTACTCCTGGTATATGGTAAGAAATATGTTTTTACATTGGCTGAATTTTATAATCTTACCATTATTTTGTAGTGCTTGGATCTACAAGAGGGCAGCCTATTCATTAAGCTCCATGAGAATTATTGGGCCAGACTATGTGATGGAGACAACCATCTCTCATATGGCCATGGGAAAGTGTTTATTTCCATGCATGTTTAGCTTATTATTCAGCCACCTCCTATACATTATCATATGTGAGAGCATGCATTATTTCCCATGTACTAGAAGACATCTCGCCCTATCACTTCTTCAAGCAGCAGTTTGGAAAACTGCGCTGTGACTGCTTGAGGGACTGTTGGTACACTGTTGAACACCATGAGACCTTCAGTACTTTCCCCATATTATTGTTTATTATGTTATCTTTTTCTGATGTTGTTTTTATCCTTATTGGGAGCATGATTAGGGGAGTGACACATAACGAGGATGTGTCCTTGTTGGGAGAAAACTCCCATATTTTCTGCAATGCATGTTCTAAGGGAACATGGAAGGATAAATGGCCTCTACAGCTACACATATGTTATTTGATGGGGAGTACCTGAGATGGATGGGTTGTCATGTGGTAGTGGTTTCCTATCCATTATGTGTGTGATGTATTGGGCCAGCTTGATGCACAGCGCTGGGAGAGAGACCTTTGGAGGTCTAACTTCTTTCTTGCCATGGGAAGGCACACATGTTGCAGCCCAAGATCAGTGTACCCTCATCACTCATCTTGAGTGGGGAGGAGGAAAACATGGGATAGGTCTTCTTTATTATCATGTTGAGTCATTCAGCCCACCTACACTTCAGGAGCTAAAGGTGGAGGAGATTCTTCATGAGTTACTGTGCTGGAGGGTGACTCATTTTATATGGATGATAGCTTGGGGGTGGAGGCTTCACTTTGGGGAAATAATATTTCCCATGCATCTTACACTCCATGCCTTGAGAAGACCTCTAGACCACACATGGTTGTCTCCTTGAACACTTTCCTTCTCATGATCTTAGTCATTTGGGGTGTTTCACCAAATGCTAGTCTATATGCTTGGGAGAGGCACTATGGAGTTTCATGGATGAGATGGAATCATATTTTTTGGAGGATTTCATCATATTCTGATACTACTAGAGGAGGTAAGGAGATTCACTCAGTTCTATCCTTGCAGTTGCTTGGGGACAAGCAACATTTGGGAGGGGAGGACTGTAATGTTCAAAAATTTTCATGAATAAATTGGAACATTAAATTTTGCTCATATTGGGTAGAAGGTGAATAAAAAGGAAGAGGAAGCCTCTTGACATGAATAAAACCCTCCCTAATGTGAAAAGGGAACCTTTGACAGCTTATTTTTCACCTCCTAGTGTGAAAAGGGCCAATTGCATGAGGACAAGGTCAAGTTGACCAAGTCAATGAGCACAACCTAAGGAGGAGTAGCTTTCCTAAGAAGACAACGCAGTTTTGGAGGGAATAGATTCAAATGAAGATGTTAAACCTAAGAGGTGGGACCCAAGGTGAAGGATCTCACAACTACATAAGGAAGAGAAGGGAAAATTTGTGGGGTTAGCTTGTATTTTGATTTCTTGTCTACTTGGACATTTTTTGCAAACTCCTGCTGCTTAGCGGAGTTTGGAGGGATTCCTGTTTAGGAATTCCTTCTCCTTCATGGAGTGATCTCTTGAAGGGGATTATGCTTCATTTCTCCCACATCTGTATTGTAGGCCAATAATTTCTCATATTTGTAGCATTATTTATGTAGCAGAGGACGCTGTGTTGCTGGGCAGTGCAGTGGGAGGGTTGTCCTATCTACTCTTGTGCATTTCCATTCAGTGGAGGGAGTTTCCCTTGCATTGAGGGAGATGTGTAGGAGTTTTTAGAGCTCATTTCAGATCTTGGAATGTGGCCAACTCATGTTCCATCCATTACAGCGTAGTTCACTAGGTAGACTGCATTATTTTTGTGAGAGCAGCAGCTGCAGGGTTTGATCCCTTGCTTGAGGGCTTGTTCTTTGGAGAAAGGGCCAACCCTTCTCTCGGAAAGCTCTATATTCCCTTCCTCTTCTGTATTTTCATATTCTCAGCCATATTTATATTCAGCGTTGCAATGACTTCGTTTTCCAGCTACATATATTTGCAGATCTGCACTTGTACACTTTATATTTTCATGAAACCCCTTGCTGGTGATCTTTAATGTGTATAAAGAGGAAAGGGATCACATTTTCTTAGCCATTGGATACTTGTTCATTTCTGATCTAATATTTCATGTTATTCTGTAAATAAACCCTAATGAAAATAACACTGATCTTGATTCAGTAGTTTCTGCATGTTCTAAGCTATGGGGTTTAAGCTCACTTGAGGCATATAGAAATAGGGAGATCTGTTTATATGAGATAGAGTCATTTGTTTCACCTCAAATTCTGCATGTGAGCCACATATCATGTCTACTAAGGGTTATAAGACCCATTTCTTACTTGTATAACGTTATTTTCTAGAGACAACTGTTTTGTGCTTGTTGCTGCCATTTTCAGCTAGTTCACTGTGGGAGATCTGAATAACCTGCTTAAGGTTATTTCTTTGAGCTAAAATTATGAAAGGAGGTCAAAATATATATTTTCTAGGGCATTCCAGTAGTGGGTGGCCTTATTTTCACATCTTCTTCCTTATAGAGCGTCCCCAAAGAGCTTGTTGTAGCAATTCCTGAATAGGAAAGTCACATATTTGTAGACAGAGACTACAAAAGGCCAGGTAGCCTCTGGTTCTCTCCCTTCTTAGGAAGGAGACATAACCATTAAATTCCTCAGTTTTCCATCTCTAGCACAAACTTGTGATATTTTTGAAAAAGGGATATTACAGAATCAGCTTGTGTATTGATGTCAATACAGTTACATACTTCAAGTCCAATGTTTCAGTACAACAACAACTTCTCTTCTCAGCCTAACTTCTTTGATTACAAATAGAGCTTCAACAGCCTCTGAGAACTAATTACATGCAGAAAGTTTCAAGCAGCAAGTATTACATCAAAGTCCAACAACCAACAACAACTCATCTTCTTCAGAAGTATTTATAGAAGAAAGAGGAGGTGGAATGAAAGGAAGGGTCTCTAGGTTTAATTAATACAAGTTAATGCCTCTCTGCCTTTGAGGGGTTCAATAGAGAAGATTTCTGATCTTTTCCATGTATTAATTGGTTTTCATTAAGTATTTAGCCGCTTAGCAGATTTTGGTTACTTTAAAACTCTTTAGGCGGGTTGTCAATAACTCTGGCTGTTTTTAAACAAAATATCACTGACTAACGCAATAACTATGCCTTCTTTTGATTAATTGAAGTTATAGGTGGCACCTTCGGTAGATGAAAGGATATTTTAGCCTCTGATGTGGCAGTGTAGGCTTTCTTCGACTGATATGACTCTTTTTCATAAACATAGTGATTTATCTTTGGATCTATGTTTTGGCTTGATTAAGCCATAATCTTCATCTTTGGGTCTTCATTCTTTAACACTGTCTTAATATTGTTAACCTGTGGATTAAGAACCCCGATCTTCAGGTTTTAGGCAATAATAACCTTTTAACATTAATTTCCTGGTTCTAATACCCTTTGTCATTTTCTTTTTTCACAGATGGTTTTCTGCTATTGGAGGATTTCTATTAAACCCTGGATCATGCTCCAGATGATTTAAACGTGGATTTCAAACCTCAAGGTTCCTTGTATTCATTTATTTAAGCCTTAGAATCGTCACCCTAGGCCCGTACTATCACCTGTTTGTGACTGTGGAATTTTGCAGAACAACCACCATTGAAACCCTGCAAAACATAAGAACTTTGTTATAAAAAACCTGCAGATATGGCAGACTGCATTTAGAGGTTAAACAGAGGTGGTGGAAATTCTTGAGGATGGATGAAATGCAGTGGTGGAGGATGAAAATCCTGGCATAAACAGCTAACCAGGTTTAATTTTGAATTTGGCGTGAAATTGGACAAGGGCGGTTTCGGAAAACCCACAACGGTTTTTGCATTGCATTTGGGGGGTAGGCAGTATTTTGCGGATGGAGTGTGATACGATACATTGGTCAACATGTGGATTTTCAATACCACCTATTTTGAAAAATTTTTAAATTTTAAACTCTAGGCGCAAAAATTTTGCGATACGCATCGTCAACCGTTGGATCGGAGGACCCAGATCCAACGATGCGGAAATAATGCGATATGAAAGGTGCACGAGCGGGGGTTCTAGTGGAAGACAAGTGGTAGGGTGTGAGTGGATAGGTTCTTTATGAGGTGGGAGGTAGGTCCCAAAGGAGTCGGGTTTATCGGGTTAAGTCCCGATCGTAGGATCTCCAAAACGAACGGTCAAGATTTAAAGACGGGGGCGGATATGTTCGAAAGGGAAGAAATAAAGGGAAAAGGAACAGGCGAAAGGATAAGGCCCGATGGTCATTTATCTGCAGAGATCAATGGTCCAGATATGTTTTAAAAAACATATGTCAGGCATGGAAAATATAAGGGAAAAAGGGTTTTTTGCATGGGGGTTTATGTTCTAAGTGCCCGATTGTGGGGCCTTAGGACGCATGGAGGAAGGGGCTAAATGAAATAAGCCCTCAGGGGCTTAAGACCTATATAGTGCAGAAGAATTATTTTTAGACCAAAAAAAAATGGATTCTTGCCAAATGAGGGTTTCGATAAATGAAAGAAGGGATTTTTAAACCAAATGAGAGGGAGATATAAGGATTAAAGAGGGTTTAGGATGATTTAGAGGTTTAAATGAAGGTATTTTGAGGGATTTTATGAAAAGGAAAAATGGGTGAAAATGGAATTGTTTATGAGTGAAAGGAGGAGTGAAATGATGGAAAATGGAGTTTTATAAGCAGTTTTCTCTTGGTGAATAGCAGGTACTTTAGGACTAACAGTGAAACAACAGTGAAGATTAACTCAAAGGGTAATTATCATCATAAGACTTCAATAAATCACAATTCAGACATGAATTTGTTTCTTGAAGGCCTAAAAATATTTAGCCACTATTTGATATGAATTTTTTTTATAGGTGGCTAACAGTGGCTCCACGTGGGGATGGCATCTTCTTGAAGGTGTCAATAACTTCAGACAATTTTCTCTGGAAGCTGACTAGTGCCTTGCACTTTGATAATATTTTTTACCAGCTGCTAACAAAAATGGATTAGAACTTGATATATCAGTAGAAAATTATTTCCCAAACATCTACCTACACAACCTACTTCCTAACATTTTTTCTTCAGAAGGTGCATTTGGACTTGCAACCTTTTCATCAATCATTTTATTCTTTTATTGAAAACATAAAACTAGTCTAAGTCTACTCTTATTTCTCCATGAGTTCGGATTTAAGCAGTTGAACCCATAAGTTTCTCTACCTAACTACTATCTATTAGGCTTAGACTATCTAACATAATTCATTCTCTATTTTCTAAAACAGAAATTTAAAAGCAGCCAAGCCAGGATGAAGCAGTCTGACTTGCTATTGATCTATGGCATAAAAACAAGTTGCACATAGACTAAAATTTGCAAAAAATTTAAAACAAAATTTGTGAAGGCTTAAGATCTGAAAACTAAAACATCCTTCATTATTTCTTTAGCTCTGGTTTTCATTTTGTTTGAGCTGGTTCCTCTTTCTTTCCTGGTTCACGTTTTGAGCTTTTAGAACCAGTTCTCCATCAATCTCATAGGTTCAAGATTTGAGCTTGTTTGAACCTTTGTTTTTATATCCTAATCTACCTTACTGATAAGCCAAGATTGAGCTGTTTGGCTGATCTAATTCACTAACCTATCAGCAGTAAATTGAAAAACTAGTTAGTCATGATTAGGCTGTATGACTAATTAGAAGTGTGTTTTTAGGAGTGGCATTTGAACTTGCACACTTTCAGACATTGTTTCTCTTTTTTGGTATGAGGCTGTACCTTTCTTGTTTTCATTTTTCCCTCTTTTCTATTTTTATTGTTTTTGTATTTTTTATTTTTCTAACTTTGAATTCAATGTTCAGACAATGATAATTTACAATGGAAAGTAAAAATCTTTGAAACTGGTATAGCTAAGAAAAATAATGTTTGAGCGTCCTACCATTGACAGGACCTCCAAAAATTTCAGTTCCATTCATTTCCTACAAGAAATAAGCATTATTACCAGCAGTAGAATGAATGAGATAAGGGCCTAGCCATAAGTTATCAAATTTCCCATGTTTGCCCTTATCTTCTCTCCTGGAATCCCACTTCAAAACTTTGTCACCAATTCTAAAATCACTAGCTTTTGTTCTTTTATCAAACATCTTCTTGATATTTTCTTGCTTGTGTAGTGCTCTGTTGTAGACTTCCTCTCTGGTTTGTTGAAGATGTATAGTCTGGTTAATTCTTCTTGTCATATCATTATCCTCAGATTGTACTTCTTGGATCAGCTTCATGACTGGCACTCCTAGATTGGTTGGAAAAATTACATCTGCTCCATAAACTAGCTGGTAGGGTGAGATACCAATTGATTTCTTAAGTGTTAATCTGTCAGCCCATAGTGCATGTACTAGCTTTGTGTGCCATGATTTCTTATTGTCTTCCAACAAATTTTTTATTATATTTTCCAAAATTTTATTTGAGGATTATGCTAACCCATTTCGTTGTGGGTAATAAGCAGTAGAATGGCCCAATGAAATATGTCACTTATGACAGAATTCAACTATATTTTTGGATCCAAATGCAGTAGCATTGTCAGTGATAATCTTCCTAGGACAGCCAAATCTAGATAGGATATGATTTTCAAGGAATTTTATGATGACAGAGTTAGTGGCTTGCCTAGAAGGAATGACTTCTATCCATTTGGTAAAGTATTCTGTTGCAGTGAGGATCCATCTATGTTGGGCAGATGAGGTTGGATGGATTTCCCCAATGAAGTCTACACCCCACTACTGAAAAGGAGCTTCAACAGTGATTGGATGCAAGGGTAAGGGAAGAAGTTTTCTTTTTCCTTCAAAGAGTTGGCATTTGTGACAGGCAATAATCATTTTATGGACATCTTGAAAGAGGGTGGGCCAATAGTAACCATCTCTAAGGATTTTATTGGCAGTTGTCTTCCAAAAGAGGTGGCCTCCACATTCTCCTTGATGTAATTCATGCTTGAGCTTATCTGCATCATTCTCAGGCAAACATTTAAGAAATAATCCACTAGCATTTTTCCAATATAGACATTTATCCAAAATGCAGTAATTAACATCTTTCAACTTTAAAAATCTTGCCTTCATTTTAGAAAAACCAAGAGGTGTATTTAAATTGAGCAAAAAATATAAAATATCAGCATACCAAGATGAAAACAGAAAATGATCTTCAATAATGGTAGTTGACAACTCTTTCTGTTCATCTAATGCATCTAACATGTTTATGTCAAGAGCTTCAAAATTACATTCAGCCATTAATCTTGCTAGTCCTTGGCCTTTTATGAGCTTAGTGGGATTGATTTCTAAATCATATTCAAGTATCACAGCAATCCACTTTCCTCTTTTTCTATCTGGATCTTGTGTTAAAATGTCTTTTACAACTGAATTTGGCACAAATGCAATTATGTGGGAATGTAAAATGTAAACTTTGAAGTCTTTTAAGGCTTTGACTAAGGAAAAGGCTTGTTTTTCCATGATATTGTACTTTAGAGGTGCATCTCTTAATTCCTTACTAAAGAATGTAATTGACTGCTCTTGTCCCCTCAAGTTTTTCTATAATAGGACAACAACCACTATATGTTCTGATGCAAATGAAAAAATGAAGAAATCCCTTGTAAAATCAGGACTAATGAGAACTGGTGTTTTGGTTAATGCTTGTTTTACCAGTTCAAATGATTTCTTTGATTCTAAGGTCCATTTAACTCCTTCTTCCTTTTTCAGCATATTTGTTATGTTTCTAAGGAGTTCAGCCAGATTGGGTATGAACCTTCTCAAGAAATTAATCTTCCCATTGAAATATTGAAGTTCCTTGATGTTTCCAGGATTGTTAATTTGCAATATACCATCAATCCTCTTTGGGTCTATCTTTATCCCCTCTTCTGATATGATGTGTCCAAGTAGTTTGCCTTCTTGGAGACCAAACATTGTTTTCTTTGGATTTAAAGATAACCCATATTTTCTGCATTTCTCAAAGACTTTTCTCAAGTGTTCTACGTGTTCTTCATCTGTTTTGGAAAAAACAGTAATATCATCAAGGTAAATAATAATGAAGAAGCCTAATTCTTCTGAGAATTAAATATCCATGGCTCTCTGAAATGTAGCTCCAGCATTCATTAAACCAAAGAGCATTTTCACATACATGAAAGTACCCCAAGGTGTGGTAAAGGCTATTTTGATTTGATCATCAAGATGTACCAGAATTTGATTGTAACCTGAGAAGCCATCTAACAAAGAAATTCTTTATAACCAACTACCCTTTGTAAAATGTGATCCATCTTGGGTAAAGGGTAGTTGTCCTTTAATTAGGCTCTGTTTAAGTTCCTAAAATCAATACAAAGCCTTATTTCTCATGTTTTCTTTCTAACTGACACAAGATTAGATACCCAATCTGAATATCTAACAGGGACTATAATTCCAACATCATACATTTTCTTAATTTCTTTCTCAGCCAGGGGTAATTGAACAGGGTTTATTCTGCGCAATTTTTGTCTGTAAGGCTTCTGGTTTTCTTTGAGGGGTATCTTATGTTGAATTATCTCTGTGTCATATGATTTTAGATCTTCGTAACTCCATGCAAATACATCAGGAAATTCTCCAAACAGCTCAATATATTTCAGTTTGATGTGAGCTGGCAATGTTTTAGATAGTTTGATCATTTTTGGTTTTTTTTCACTGCCTATGTTACATTCTTCTACTTCGGTTTCAACAGGCTCCAGTTTTGGTTTTTTGGCAACATCATTGAAATCAAAAAATTCTTCTAATGGGACCAGTACTTTTTGCAAGCTTTGAGTATTAGATTGCAGCATTTATAAATTTTCTTTTTCCAAACCTGCACTAACTTCTGTGGCATGTTCAAGTTTATTCGATAACAGATTTATCTCAGCAATCCCTGGAGAGTTTTCTTCCTTATCAAGTAAATTTTCTTCCATAGGAAAGTCTGGTTCATAATCTGAATCTGAACTTGGTAACTCAAATTCATTTCTGGACTGTAATAAGTCTTCTATTTTTTTATCTCCGTGAAATACCTGCCAGTATTTTTAATTGTCTGGGACAGCTGGTCTAAATTTGACTTGGGTGGTGCATTGCTTGGTCTCATAAGGTGTTAGACAAGTTCTAGCAATAAAGGCTAAACCATTGGCAAAGACATTTTGGTTTATTGGGACAAAGATAAGTTGGAATTCATCAAATGTTTTTAATAATTCCATGACATCATTTCTATAGGTTCTAAGTCTAGGGTGTTTGGCACTATATTCCCCATTGACTTGCCTAATAATAAACTCTGAATCCCCATGAAATTTTATCCTTTTGGCCCCTAATTTCTTCAATAAGTGTAGGCTTAAAAGGAGGGCTTCGTACACATCTATGTTATTTGTACATTGAAAACTTAACTTGTAGGAATGCCCTTCAACATGATTGTTTTCAGTGTTGTGTATCCATATGCCTGCTCCGGCATTATTCTTAGCGCAAGACCCATCAAAATTAATTTTTCGAGAGAGGACTATTTTTAGAATTACTAGTTTGGCTAATCTCCCCTTTATCTTGCGTGCTTTTAGATTGTTCTTGTAAGTCAGCACTATGTTGAAATTGTTTTAGTTCCTCATGTTCTTCATTATGTTGAGGATTCTTCTCTTGACTCTCAAGGTTGAAAAACAATGGATGACTGTTTTTTAGCTCTAGACCTATGATTTTTTCGTTGTAATTTTTTTATTTTGCAAACTGTCTTGATACCTTTGTCTTGTCTTCCTCTTTTTCTGCGTCTGCCACTATGTTACAGTGAGGGGTGGCTGCTAAGTCAGTTAAGGTTTCTTGCTCATTAAATGTTTCATGATTGAAGAGAATAAATGAGTCAAGGCCTGTATGTACAGAATAAAGATGAGAGTTTTCTGGTCTCTCTTGGCTACTAACCATGTATTTCATGTGAGATTCCCTATAAAGTCTTTTAATCTAATTAAAAATATGGATGGTAGCATATGTCATATCCATTTGCATTGTTCCTTGTAACTTAGCTCTCCACGATCTTGATAACAGCATACAATATTTGGGGGGTACGTCAGCCACTACAATATCCATCACTAAACACTTGGCTGGAATTTGTGCTAATTTTACAAAGAGGTCTTTGATCAAACCTAAACATTTCACTCTACTGGAGTCAAAGGAGTATAGATATTTGTATGGTCTGGTGATTTCAAGGCTTAGACTCTCCATTACTGCTTTGGGCATTAAGTTATGAGAGGCCCCTGAGTCATGCATAGCATTGTGTAAAATTTTGTCATGAATTTTCAAACTAACATAAAATGGAGGAATTGGCCCTTCTTGGTATCTTCCTTCAATATGAGGACCAAATAAGAGCTCTGGTTGGTCATCATTGAGGTTGACAGTGTCATTATTTTCTCCTATGTTGAAAGCTTTAAAAATTTGTGATCTATAGACATCTTGGGTGAATAATTCAGTGAGGGGAACAGAGATTTTAATCTTGGAAATTTCCTGTTCCAAACTAAAAGGCATCTAATTTTTTACAATGTTTGTTTCAGCCTTGTTAATCACCACTCTATCAGCAAAATCAGCTTGCTATTTTCCTCTATTTACATTGGTCAAAAATGTTTTGATAGGAGCATTAGCTGAAGTACTAATGCTGCTAAGGTCTGCACTATGTTTTTCATTAATTTGAGTGTCGTTCTCTTTGGTTTGATCAGAGTTTACAACCACTATTTTGTCTTTTTATTTTGTAACTTTGGGTTTGTTCACAAGGCTGTTTTTTGCAGAATTTTCAGAGGTCTTAGTTTTGGGAGTTTCCTGATTCTTTTTACTCCTAAGGTCATATTCTTTTGGAGTTTCTATGATGAAATTTTCTAACTCTTGATAATAATGTTCATCTTCCATTCTTCCATCATCATATGGTGTATATAGACCTTTTTTTCTATTAATAGGAATATCAAAGTGGTCACTATCTACTCCCAGCATGTTAATGTCATCTTCCTCTGTTTGTTCAATTGTTTCTTCAACCTCACTTACACAGTTTTGATGAAAAATAGGTATAATCTCTTGATCAGAGTCTCTTGGTCTGTTCTGAGGTTGGTTTCTCCTGAAATTATGATTTTTATTTTGAGATTGATTTCTGTTTTGGGGAGCTGATTAGTTTTCTCTAGATTGTGCTCTCTCAAGTATGCTCATCTTTTTCATCATTTCCTCCATCATTCTTTCCATTTTAGAGCTAGATGTGGAGGGTGCAGAATCCTCCCTAAATGATACTTTCTTTTCATTCCTCATCCTCGCTCTTTTCTCAATCAAATTCACTTCCGCAGCAAGAGCTCCATTTTGCATGTCTTCCAGGGTTAAGGGATCTCTTTCTCTTAGTTGATATTCCATTTCAGGATCAAATCCTTCAGGAAATTTGGCCAAAGCTGAGCCTTGTGGAGGTTTCAAGTCTGGGGGTAGGGCATTATAAACACTATTGAACCTAGTGCAATAATTTTGAAAACTTTCCCCAGTGTTTCTTTTGAGGTTATTATAATCTGAAAGTATTTGGAGAGGGTTTTTTCTAACTTCCCACTTGTTTAAGAATAACTGATGGAGGACTTGGAGGTCATTAATACTATTAGGGGTTAAGAATTTGAACCATTTTCTCTCTTCTCCCCCTAGACTTTGAGCAAACAATCTGAGTTTGACAGTTTCATCATCTATCTCATTTCTATCAATGTAGTCATTCATCTTGTCCACATGTTGTGAAGAAGCAGTAGCACCATTGGCATCATACAATGGTATCTTGGACTGATAGTCCTGTGGTAGATTGAATAAAGGTAAAAGAAGGACTAGAGGGGCATACCATGTTGCCATGATAGGAGGTTGTGGAAAAAACGGGGGGTTTACAGGTGGAGGGGGTTGATGGAATGGGGTGGTTTGAATAGTGGGTGTATGGATAGTAGAAGTGGATGGACCAACAAGAGGCTATTGGGAAGATCTAGGATGAGGGAAACCAAAATTATACAGGAAATGTAAATCAGGTGGGGTAGTTTCTCTACTACCAGGATGTTCACCTCTATTTGGGGATGAAGGTGGAGACTCAAAATCTATTAGATCTATATCATCAAGTGACCTAGTTTTGAATGGGTTTCTTAAGTCAGCTTGTGAATCTTGTAGAGTTATAAGGTTTTCAGGAACAGAATTAGCTCTATGGACTGGCTTGAAAACAGTTGAAGTTTTGGCTTTAGGAGATTTCCTAAGTATAATTTTAGGATTATGAACTATCTCAGGAGGATTTGGGTTGGGATGGATCCTAGTATGAATTCTTTTTGAAGCCAAAATGTTGTGTTTTAGACCCACTATTTAGAAAATTTTAGCCAAATATGACAATCTTTAAGCGGCAAACTAGTCTATTCACAAAGAAAACTTAATCCTAAAAGTTTCTTTACTGATTTTAAATGATGTTATGATAAAGGGTTTCCCAGTGGAGTCTTTGGAAAACGAAGGAAAAGCAGCAAGCCTACTGATCTTCAGTGGATTCACCAGGTGAAGGATTTTTACTTGTTTTCAGGGCTTGAAAGTTGTTCACCATCAACAATCAAAACCACTCTAGGAAGACACTTGGTTCATTTGTTAAAAATGGGATTATCTGAGTTGTGAAGTTATCTATTACTTCAGAAATTCCCCAATATGGTCACCATAAATGTTGGTGTCTCTGTAATTTAGTAGAGTGGCAAGACTAAACACTGCAGAGCCTACATTTGAACCACTTTTGGATTCTAGGATCTAGCCCTCCTGAATCCAGAGAGGGATCTCTCTATAAGTGCAAATATTGATTTATCTTTTAAGGTTTTAATATTATATTAGGCTAGTTATTAGGAACAAGGGTATTTGTTTTTTTGGTTGGGTATGATCTTTAATTGAGTGGAAAGTCCTGAAAATGAAAGGGTTTCGGAGGGGTGAAGGTGTGAATAATCAAAACAAGGTTCAGCTGATAGGATAGGTATGAAACAACACTTAATCCATTGGGCTATGGAGTCATAAAAGGTTTTAATTGTACAATAGTTTTCAAGAGTGGTCCATGGGGCAAGTCATCTATAACAAAGGATATTTTAGATTAAATGATGGAATGAAACATTAAAAGTGTTGTGAAAGTGGAAAAATCCAATAATTTCAACAAGGATTTATCAACTTTCCAAACAAGAAAATCCTTTTTAAGTAACTGTTTGAAACCAACCAAAGGACAGGGCTAACCATAGACTTCTTTGGACAAGCTTGTACTAAAGCCAACTTATCAGACAACAATCTTGTAATCTCACTAGACTACTTTCAGAAGGGATGAAAACAGATAAGAAAAACAAGGTGCAACCTAAGATCAAGTTAGATGCATTAAAATCAAAGCCTGATTTTAGCATACTCTTAGGGAAACTTTCAAACAACCTTTGGAGAAAGAACTAGAAAATAGGGCAAACCATAAACTTTTCTAGTTTAACTCTACTTAGCATGTAATAAAAATATCAATCAAGAACAATGTTTAAAGTTTAGATAGTAAGACATGGGCTCACCAACATTCCTTGACTATTTGGACTGTATTAAATCATTCTTAAATACACAAAGGAGGAAAACATAAAGATAAAGCTTATCAGTGAGAGTAGGGTACTTTTAAGAGTAAATCCTAGCTGTATATTTGCTGTTCTTTATTAGAGAAAAATGAAAAATTTTATGGAAAACATAAGAAGGAAAAAAAGTACAATGAGAGGTACATCACCAATGGTATAGACCAGGATCCCATGAATCAGCTTGTGTATTGATGTCAATCCAGTTACATACTTCAAGTCCAATGTTTTATTACAACAACAACTTCTCTTCTCAGCCTAACTTCTTTGATTACAAACAGAGCTTCAACAACCTCTGAGAACTATTTACATGCATAAATTTTCGAGCAACAAGTATTACATCAAAGTCCAACAACCAACAATAACTCATCTTCTTCAGAAGTGGAAGTGGAGGTGGAATGAAAGGAAGGGTCTCTAGGTTCAATTAATACAATTTAATGTCTCTCTACCTTTGAGGGGCTCAATAGAGAATATTTATTATCTTTACCATGTATTAATTGGTTTTCATTAAGTATTTAGCTTCTTAGCAGATTTTGTTGACTTTAAAACTCTTTAGGCGGGCTGGCAATAACTCTTGCTGTATTTAAACAAAATATTGCTGACTAAGGCAATAACTATGCCTTGTTTTGATTAATTGAAGTGATAGGTGGCACCTTTGGTAGCTGAAAGGATATTTTAGCCTCTGATGTGGCAGTGGAGGCTTTCTTCGACTGATATGACTCTGTTTCATAAACATAGTGATTTATCTTTGGATCTGTTTTTTGGCTTGATTAAGCCATAATCTTCATCTTTGGGTCTTCATTCTTTAACACTGTCTTAATCTTGTTAACCTAAGGATTAAAAACCCTGATCTTCAGGTTTTAGGTATTAATCACATTTTAACATTAATTTCCTGTTTTTGATACCCTTTGTCGTTTTCTGTTTTCACAGATGGTTTTCTGCTATTGGAGGGTTTCTATTAAACCCTGGATCATGCTCCAGATTATTTAAAAATGTATTTCAAACCTAGTGGTTCCTTGTATTCATTGATTTAAGCCTCAGAATCATCACCCTGGGTCCGTACTGTCACTTGTTTGTGACTGTGGAATTTCGCAGAACAACCACCATTAAAACCCTGCAAAACATAAGAACTTTGTTACAAAAAAACCTGCTGATATGGAAGATTGCATTCAAAGGTTAAACGGAGGTGGTGGAAATGCTTGAGGATGGATGAAATGTAGTGGTGGAGGAAGAAAATCCTGGCAGAAACAGCTAACCAGGTTTAATTTTGAATTCAGTGTGAAATTGGAGAAGGGTGGTTTCAGAAAACCAGCAACGGTTTTCGCATTGCATTTGGGGGGTAGGCAGTGTTTTGCAGATGCAGTGCGATATGATACATCGGTCGACACATGGATTTTCAATACCACCTATTTCGCAAAATTTTTAAACGTTAAACTCTAGGCGCAAAAATTTTGTGATACGCATCGTCAACCGTTGGATCAGAGGACCCAGATCCAACGATGTGGAAAGAATGCGACATGAAATGTGCGCGAGCGGGGGTTCTGGTGGAAGACAAGTGGCAGCGCACGAGTGGACAGGTGCTTTATGAGGTGGGAGGTAGGTCCCAAAGGGGTCGGGTTTATCGGGTTAAGTCCTGATCGTAGGATCTCCGAAACGAACGGTCGAGATTTAGAGACGAGGGCGGATATGTTAGAAAGGGAAGAAATAAAGGGAAAAGGAACAGGTGGAAGGATAAGGCCCAATGGGCGTTGATCTGCAGAGGTCAACGGTCCAGATCTATTTTAAAAAACATATGTCGAGAATGGAAAATAGAAGGGATAATGGCTTTTTTGCATGGGGGTTTATGTTCTAAGCGCCCGATTGCGGGGCCTTAGGACGCATGGAGGAAGGGGCTAAAGGAAATAAATCCTCAAGGGCTGAAGACCTATATAGTGCAGAAGAATGATTTTTAGACCAAAAACAAAGGTTTTTTGAAGTCAAATGAGGGTTTCGGTAAATGAAAGAAGGGATTTTTAAACCAAATGAGAGGGAGATAGAAGGTATAAAGAGGGTTTAGGATCATTTAGAGGTTAAAATGAAGGTATTTTGAGGGATTTTATGAAAAGGAAAAATGGGTGAAAATGGAATTGTTTATGAGTGAAAGGAGGAGTGAAATGATGGAAAATGGAGTTTTATAAGCAGTTTTTTGTTGGTGAATAGCAGGTACGTTAGGACTAACAGTGAAACAGCAGTGAAGATTAACTCAAAAGGTAATTATCATCATAATACTTCAAGAACTCACAATTTGGACATGAAATTGTTTCTTGAATTCCTAAAAATATTTAGCCACCATTTGATATGACAAATTTTTATAGGTGGCTAATAGAATCAAGGTTGATCCAGCAAAGATTGAGGCTATTGTAAAACTACCCCCACCAACTAATCAAAAGGGATTTAGAAGTTTTCTTACACATGCAGGCTACTATAGGAGGTTTGTTGAAATTTTTACAAAGGTCGCCTCTCCATTATTTAATTTTTTGACTAAAGAATCCAAATTTCATTGGAATGATGAATGTCAAGCTGCATTTGATAAACTCAAGGAAAAACTTTCTTCAGCATCTATCTTACAAGACCCAGATCAGAATTTTCCTTTTCATATTTTGATTGATGCCTCTGATTCAACCATAGGAGCATTATTGGGTGAAAAAGAGGATCTTATCACCCATGCTATATATTTTGTCAATAAAACTTTAACTCCTACAGAACTAAATTACACTGTGACTGAAAAAGAGTGCCTTGTTGTAATTTATGCTATTAATAAGTTTAGACATTAAATCGCAGGTTATGAATTTTTTTGCACATAGATCCTTTTGCTATTCGTTATCTCATGAATAAAGCAATCACTAATGGCAGAATTACTAGGTGGTTGTTTCTGCTACAGGAATTTGACATCACAGTAGTGGATAGGCTAGTTAAGGTAGATGATTTCTTATCTAGGCTTAATCATGCAGGTGAGGATGTTCCTATTAATGATAAATTTCCAGATGAAAACATGTTTGCCATATATGTTAAAACACCTTGGTTTGCAGACACGGCCAATTATCTTGCTACAGAAAATTTTCAACCTTACTTTTCATCTAATCAGAAAAAGAGAATCATTAGGAAAAGTGTTGATTATTCTTGGATTAGGGGAGATCTTCTTTTGATAGGAGCTGATTTGATTATTCACAGGTGTGTCAGAGAAGATGAGATCAATGATATCTTAAGAGCCTACCATGATGAACCATGTGGAGGACACTTCATAGACAAGCGGACAACTTACAAGATCCTTCATTCAGGTTATTACTGGCCAGACCTCTTCAAGGATGCAAAGGAGTATGTTCAAAAGTGTGATAGCTGCCAAAGAATGGGGAGGCCTGTACAATTAGATGAGATGACTTTGCAGCCACAGGTTCTCATAGAACCATTTGAGAGGTGGGCTCTTGAATTTTTAGGTCCCATAAACCCCCCATCCAAAGGTAAGAAGTATATTTTAGTTTATACTGATTATGTGACAAAATTCGGTGGAGGAAAAAACAGTACCTAGAGCAACGGAAAAAGAAGTGGCAGAATTTCTTCTCTAATATTTTTGTAAGATTTGGAGTACCTAGGGAAATAGTTACTGATCAGGGTGCTCAGTTTGTGTCTAAGCTTATGCAGGAAATTGTGAAAAACTATCAGATTACCCACCGGAAGTCCACCCCTTATCATCCACAGGCCAATGGGTAGGTGGAATAAACCAACAAGGTGCTCGAAACAATCCTTACCAAAACAGTTCAATTACATAAGAAGGATTGGTCTCACAGTCTTCTTGACGCCTTGTGGGCTTACTGGATCACATGGAGAGCTACCACTAGCTTTTTTCCATATGAACTAGTGTATGGAAAACAAGTTTTTCTGCCCATCAAATTTCAGATCAAAACCTTTAGAATGGCATCCGAATTGGGTATGAACTTCGATGAAGCACAACAGAATAGAATCTTGCAGCTCAATGAATTAGATGAGATTAGGCAGGATGCTTTTACGCATACTGACTTGATCCAACAACAAAGGGCTAAATGGCATGATAGATACATCAAAAAGAAGTAGTTCAAAGAGGGAGACTGGGCATTGTTGTATGATTCTAAATTTAAAAACTTTAAAGGGAAATTTAAAACACATTGTCTAGGACCTATGAAATTGAGAAAGCTTTTGATAATGGGTCTATTTGGATTAAAACTATTGATGATGAGAATGTTACCTTCTTGGTGAATGGGAACAGACTCAAGCTATAACAAAAACCCTAATCTAAGGAGGAATTTGTGAAGGAAATTGTGAAGAAGAAAGAGCTAGAGATGGTAAGGGAAGGGATCCTGCCTTCCACTATCTCTTCCTGATTTTCCTGCTAATGCAATGAGCTCACTCTGTTCCTCCTCATGCTCGATAAACCATGAGAGGAATGTCTATTGGATATAGGTTTATCCCTTTTTCTGGGCCCAATGGACTATTTCTGGAAAAGGAACCTCTTGGAGTCTTCTTTTTCATTATTTCAGACTCTCTAAAATTGAAATCTGGTGAGCATGGACTGCACTAGGCTTGTTAAAAACACAGGTCAATATAACCCTTGGAATCCTTTCAATAATTTTTTTTTTCAAGTTAATCTATGGATTGCTTGTGTTGGACTAATGTGGCATTTATGAAGGCCTTCCTTCCAAAAATTCTGGCCCATCGACATCAACAAATTATCTAGGTACAATATTAGAGCCTTGTGATGCCTTGAAGCTTGTATTCCCTAATGACAGGCTATCTCGCTAGTGGTAATGGAGAATCAATATGTATTCTTTACTACTAGATCCTACAGGGGGTTTGACAACAACTCATATATTCACACATGATAGGATGCATCAGGGTACCCTAGTCCTTACTCTCATTAATGGTGATGGACCTCACATTGGTTAACAATTGACCTCAATGACTGATAATCCAATGAGCCCTTTGCACATTTTACATCAACACATTCATTCATGTGCAATGGACTATACACAATGGGTGGAGAGAACGGTTCTTGCAGATTCAGCTTCAATTCCTGCAAGGTGTTCATTAGTTGCAGTTCAGTTTCTGAAGAATATTTAACAGATATTCCTGCAAAATGCATAGTGGTCGTAGTTTTAATTCCTGCAGAGCATTTGACAGCTAGTTCTTAATTCCTAGAGAACAATTGTTAGACACAGCAACACCAGGATTTCCTGAAAAGATAAGAGAAAAGAGAAACATCATTAAACATAACATAGATTAAAATCATGTAATAAACTATTAACAAGTCATTATGTGTTTAAGGTCGTGGATTATATGTCTAATGTTATAGGTTATCATTGTAAGAGCAGGCTACGTCATCGAGGATAGGATCGTTGGAGGTAAGCGATAATGTACAACTGGTGATAAGGCTCTCAAGGTAAAGTTATAGTGACACTTAATTTTTAATTTTCTGCATATCTAAGGCTATGGTAACCTTATGCAGCCATGGACCGTTATGACATTAATCCCATGACCTGTCATCATTTCACCAATAGTGTTTGTACTTTCGAGATTTATCATGAAGGTTGGATCATGATAGCAATCATGATTGCAACCTGCCGTCGAAAAAGCTCTGTATTTCCTATTTATTCCCTCTTGTTGTCGAACTATTTCATAAGTCTTGGACTACATTCCCGCAACCTGAATTTGCTCTGTTTTGTCTATCTGTAATTTCCCTATCGATTTTTTCCACTTCCTATCCATTTTTCTCCTCGTTCATGACTAAGACTCGAACCCCCGCTAGATTCGAGCATCAGAGTCTCGCACTACTAGAATCTGATCCTCGCAGCAAGGCGATAATAGAAAAGGTGGGATGGCTACCCTTCTTTTAAAGGTTCAGCGGGCATAATTGTGAAGTAACCAAATCTTTTGCCTTGAACTTAAACGGGGAAAAACAGGTGGGGAACATCCAATTTAGGCTGACAGAAGAACTAGTGGCAAGGGTGTGTGGGATTCCACAAGATGGAGAGTGGTGGTTTAAAAACTGTCGCTTCAACAAAGACATGTGCACGACTTTCCTATAGAAGGACCATTTGAACCCTGATTGGTGTAAGGGGATTCCATAGGAAATATTAAGGCATAAGTACCGTTAGTTACTATTTTTCCTACAGAAATATGTTACATGTGAAGGCAGGTTTGGTATTGCTTTTCTGTTTCATATCATGCTCCTTGGACAATTCCAGGACAAACCTTCAAATTTTCCCTATTATTTTAAAATTTCATTGATCAAAATTTCCTCGTCCGCAAAAGAGAGGGTTTCTCACATATAGGAAAATTTCTACCATCACAGGCTGGTAAAGATTATTCTGGTGGAGGTCCTGCGAAAACATGAGAAGACCTGGGAGGATTTTATACAAGAAAATAATTTTTTGGAGGGTGGATATTCTGACTCTTTAGGGGTCCAGGAAGAGAAAACCACAGAAAAGTAGAAAAATAAACCCTGGACACATGGACCAAAAGTGGAAAATGATGACAAGGATAATGAAGTTGTGGTGACCGATGAAACTTTTGGGAAGAGCTCTCGGAAGAAGGGGCCTTTGACCCCTGAAAAACGATATACCAGAAGCCAGGCTACCTAGCTAGCCATCAAGGATGCAACAAAAGAGGGGGCACTTACTAAAAATAAAAATACAGAGAAGTCACGTGGCCAGCCCAAGGGAAAAGAAAAGGTGAACCTTGCTATAGTTAGTGACAAGGACATTGTGTCCTTTCTAGACCCCTCACTGTAGGAAAGTCAGAACGAAGCCATGAAGTCGCAAGAGGATGTGAGCGTGCCCCAATTCTCACAAGGGCATAATAAGGGAGCGGTGACCCCATTGAAGAAACAATCTTGACAAATGATGGAGGAAACTATCACAGAACTTACCCTTTTAGAACAGGCCTTGAAAGCAGAGAACGCGACTCTAAAAGAAAATAGCCACAAGATCAAACAAGAGCACAAAGAGTGGCATGCAAAGGAAACCAACATCATGAAGAAGCAGTAGGCCCAGATCGACCACTTGAAGAGGAAGAGTAAGGATTATAGAGGACAGATTCAAGTAGAATCTAGTCAGGCTCAGTTAGATCACCTAGCTGGAGAGGTTGCGGCCCAGGTGAAAAATTAGCTTTTTGTTGAAGACTACTTCATTTATTCTTGCATAGGGACATTCAAGACTTTTGGTGTGGGGGAGATGTTAAGTCTAAAATTTTCCTACTTTTTCCATCTATACTAAGCCTTGTTTCCCCCATTTTTGACCTCTATTTCCCTTTAATTATACCTAGTATGGCTATGTCATCTAGTTTTGGCTAAAAAGGGTATTATAGGCTAAAGTATGTTGAAACAAAATTAGAAGTGTCATTTTATCTAATTTCGAGCATTATTTGAACTAGTTGTGTCACTATTTCATTACTACTCCAACTAGCCTTGGACTCCTGCACAGACTTGTTAGATTCAAGTAGTTTCGTCGATCTTGCAGATAGCTCATACAGCCGATATTCCTACAGTCGTTCTGGATTTCCTGCAGATATGTCGATTTCTTGCAGCCGTTTCGGATTTTCTGTAGATACACTGATTTCCTGTAACCATCTCAAAATCTTGCAGTGAGATTGACAAAAAAATTTAGCCGCGCAACAGAAATGGTCTAATTCATGCCTTCGGTCATGGATTAGACCCAACAGCAATTTACCATTGTCAATCTGTACCTGTATTATTAGTTGTAGGCTTAGTTTAGTAATTTGTTTTTTTCAAACCCAAATATGGGCTGCCATAAATGTATAAAATCAGATGTAATTTTCTTATATGGGAGTTCATAGTTCTTGGGTTGCGTTGGAAGCTATTGTTTCAGAGCATGATATCAGAATGTAATCGACTATTATTTCAAATTAATAAAATCGTTTATTTTCTGTTTATTTTCCTAAGCAACTTATTTAATATTTAAAGGAGTTGTGAGTGAGGGAGGGCCCCCTTCACTCACAACTCCTGCAGTAGAGTGTGTTTTTATTTCTATTTTAATTATGCATTAATAATTTCCTGTAATAGCTAGTGTTTCCTTTCTGTATTTCTTACACAAACTGTAGATTGGTTAAGTGAATTAATATTTTATGTTGAAGAACTATTTTCATTTGGTCAATGCTTGGATTCATGTTTTTAAGTTTGATTCTTGGTTGGGATTGATTTCTTTTATCTTTCCTACATCAGTATCAGCAAACAGAAGTGTTATAGCGGGATGATATATGTCGCTCCATAACCATTGCTGCAATAGTATTGATATAGGAAAGTAGCATGAGTTGTTGATTGTTGTTTGATCTTTATCTTTTTAAAGTCAATATCAGCAATCTTAAGTGCTATAGAGGGATGATATATGCCACTCCATAGCCTTTGTTGCGATAGTATTAACACGAGAAAGTAGCATTAATTTTTATTTGTATAATTAATTAACACTTGCAGTAATCAGCCTGCATTTATTGTGCACTGCATCTCATCAGTTTATCTTCTAGGTTGACAATTTATATTGGAAAATTATACACGTATAATTTGACTCAATACATCCTAAAGGATTTAAGATCTTCAGTAGCGATTCACATGTGTTGAGACTCAAAATATCGTTGTATGAGCTAAAGTAAGCACCTAGTGCTTGGTACACTCGGATCGACAGATATTTCACTAGACTTGGCTTCACCAAGGGTGAGGCAGATGCAAACTTATATCAGATTGTGGTGGAGGGTAAGAATTTAATCATTGTTCTTTATGTTGATGATTTAATACTGACTGGTGATGAGCAGCTGATACACTCATGCAAGGAGGATCTTGCAAAGGAGTTTGAGATGAAGGATATGGGCCTACTTTACTATGTCCTTGGATTGGAAATATGGTAGCGAGAAGGTGAACTGTTTTTGTCTCAAGGAAAGTATACAAGGGAGATACTCAGTAAGTTTCACATGGAGGGCTGAAAACCCATGGATACTCCTCTTCGAGGAAACTAGAGGAAAGAGGAAGCTACATCTGGAGAGGTAGTGGATGCTACTGTCTATTGACAGCCGGTGGGTTCGCTCATGTATTTAGTTAATACAAGACCGAACATATGCTATGCAGTGAACCAACTTAGTCAAGTGATGGTTAAGTGTACCAAGCTCTTTTGGAAGGAGGGCAAGAATTTCCTGAGATATCTCAGGGGCACATCTGAGTATGGATTATGGTACAGACAGACGGATGAGGTGAAGTTGCATGGCTTCACGGATACAGATTGGGCAGGCAGCTCAACAGATAAAAAGATCACATCAGGAGGGGTTTTCTGTATCGGATCTACAGTTGTTTCCTGGAACAGAAGGAAACAGAGATCTGTGGCACTCAGTTCAGCGGAAGCAGAATACGTGACAGCAATTCAAGCTGCATGTGAGGCTATCTGGATGAGGAAGATCCTGGTCGGTTTGTTTGGTTCTCATTTAGATCCTACAATTATTCATTGTGATAATCAGATTTGCATTAAACTCTTGATTAATATTGTGTTTAATGATAGATCTAAGCATATAGATATACGGTATCATCATATTAGAGATTGTGTACAACGAAAGATCATGTTTCTTTAGTACATTCTAATGGAAGATCAGGATGCATATATCTTCACGAAGGCGCTCACCAGGAGCAAATTCAAATACCATAAAGACAGGATCAGGGTGAAGGATAATCCCTTTCTTGTTGAGAGGGAGTGTTGAGATTCAACAAGATGATGATCCTAGTGAAAATTAAGCACCTTCATTAGGTGGGGCCCGCAGGCTATTTTTATGCGTATGTGTTGAAAATGCAACAAGATGATGGAGCTTAGTGAAATGAAGTCGCCTTCACTAAGTGGGCCCGCAGGCTATTTTTGGCACAAAGTCTATTTTTAGACTATGTCTATTTTTAGACATATGGATCATGGTCTATGAGTTGCACGATGCTATTTATGGATGATTGGTCTAGTTGGTAAAAATATATGGACCTCTATTTTTAGACATTGGGCGGTTTCTATTTTTAGACTGCCGGGCTAAAAATAGAACAGTCAAATATTATTAACCCTTAATAATATTTAGACTATAAACATTATATTTTCCTCTTGGAGCACTTCAGTTTGATGCTTGGATGTGGCACATGCAGCTGATAGAAGGAAATACGCTTTTCCTAAGGGTTAGTTGAGCTATTGCATGATTGACTTCAGTTAGAACTCATGTGGCAGAGTTTGGTGGAGTTGATGAGACAGTTGGTGGAGTTGTGTTCGGTTTAACTTAGTTGAACTAGTTGTATTTAGTCTAACTGATAAATACACTAGTGATGAGTGGTGTCAATTAATTATTAATTAATTCACTAATTATTAACTCATAAATCAACTAAAGAACACATCAGTTAACTGCAATGCATGGACAGTTCAGTGGAGACCAGTGTTAGAGGTGGGTGAAAGGGTGAGTCTACTATCAATTGTGACTATTGGCTGTGCATGAGGTTTGCACACACATTGATGGAGATTGCCAATGAGGATTGCGCAGTTGGAGCTAGTGGGATTCGAACTTGGATCTCATCATTAATCAACTTGGATTGCGCAGTAGAGGCAGGCAGACTTGTGTAGGAGATTTGAACCTGTGACTTGTTCATCTTCTGATATAGTTTTGTGTGTAGCATTGAGATAGTGCTGAGAGTTGTGAGAGCTTTGTGCTATGTATTGTTACATGTTCTCTATCATTATAATATACAGATAGTTGGGGGTTTTCATCTATTGCTTTCCCCATTACATACTGTGTTGATATGTGTGCTTGATTATGTTTTAATGAGTGCATGCGACTGCTTTCTATTTCCGCATATTGATGATCAATTGTAGAAGAGGTTATGTATTATGCATGAAGCTTAAATAGTGTGTAATCAGGATAATCTCGGTGAATAACTCAACTATTATTAAAATTTCTACATGGTATCAGAGCAGAATTGATCATCGGATCTATTACAGTGATTACAATTATTTCAATAGACAGAGTCTGTAACGGGCTAGGTAGCCTCTGGATCCATCTTTTCTTTGAAAGGTGATATATCCAATAAATGCCCCTACAGTCGATCTCTGTGCTAGAAATAATTTGTTCTCACAGATCCAGAAGCAGCTGAGTTTTGAGCTTGGAATTCGAATTTGCAGCAGAATTTGGAATTCGAAATTTGCAGCAGTTTTCTTGGTGCTAGAGCTAAAATGTCTTTCAACGGATTGTGACTAGAATATGCCCTTGAGGTCAGTTCGAATTATGTTGCATGGAAGGACCGGATGGAGTTTTTATTAGATGATAATGGGCTGAAGGAGCTCATAGAAGCTGAGATCCCAAAGCCTATTGATGTTGCTCAAGTTGAGGCTTGGCAAAAGAAGATGGCGAAATGTCGAAGGATTCTGTTGGAGGGCGTGAAGGATCACATTGTATCCAGCATGCATGGAAAATCTTCTCCATACTTGATGTGGAAAGAGTTGATAGATTTATTCCAAAGCAAGAGCGACCAGAGGAAGTTGGCGCTCAAGGATAAACTCAGACATATAAAGATGGAGAAAGGCGACAGTATGCCGAAGTACCTCACGAAGTTCATCCAATGCAGGGATGAGCCGGGGAGTGTGGGGGTGACTGTCGATGATGAGGAATTGGTGAGCTTGTCTCTCCTTGGTCTTCCGAAGAGTTGGCATGCCTATCAGGATTCTGTCAATGGTCGGGAGAAATTGCCAGGATGGGAGCGACTTTGGTCAGATCTTGTGCAAGAGGAGATAAGGCAGAATACTAGAGACAAATCTTCATCAAAGGCATCAAATGAAGAAAATTTCACTTTGGCTGCCAAAGAAAAGAAGGGGAAGAGCAAGAAATATTCTCATTCCGGTGCGAAAGGGAAGAAGCAGGACATGTCTAAGGTGAAGTGTTTTCACTGTCACCAGCACAGACATTATGCCACAAATTGTCCGCAGAAGAAGAAAAATAAGCACGCTGTTGGATCTGCAGTGGGAGAGGCCTTAGCCTCGCAGTTTGAGCTGGATTTTTCGCTGATCGCATGCTTGGTCTTAAGTGTGATGGGATCAGTATGGTTCTTGGAAAGTGGTGCATTTTTTCACATGACTAGAGATCGAGATCTGTTTTCAGATCTGGATGAGAAAGATCTTGGAGTGCACATCGAGATGGGCGATGATGGTAGATACAGTGCGACCGGTATCGGTACCATTTCCTTTGAGAGGGAGTCTGGTAAACCATTTGTATTGAAGGAAGTGATGCATATTCCAGGATTGAGGAAGAATCTGATCTCTGTGGCGATGTTAGAAGACAAGGGATATGATGTTGTCTTCAGCGAAGGAAAAGCTTTCCTGCGCAGTAAGACAACTAGAGAAACCCAGAAGATAGGGGTTCGAGTCAAGAACCTTTATCAGTTGCAAGTAGATGGCTGCGCAGCAATGGCATTCAAGGCGGAAGGAGTGGTGAGCCGGGATGATGGCGAGCTGTGGCACCGGAGATTGGGCCACCTTCACCATGGAGCTTTGAATATACTGCATCAGATTTCTACTGGGCTTCCTAAGGGCACTCTTGCACAGTCAGATCAGTGTAAGGGGTGTACCTTGGGAAAATTTGTGAAATACACCTTTCACGAGAAGGATAGTCATGCCATGACGATCCTTGAGAGAATTCACATAGACGTGTGTGGACCTTTCTCAGTAGCTTCGACAGCAAAGCACAAGTACTATGTGATCTTTGTTGATGGTTTCTCTCGGAAGTGCTGGATCTTCTTCATGCAGAAGAAGAGCGAGACATACTCAAAGTTCTGTGAGTTCAAGGCACTGGTTGAGAAGGAATTGGGGAAGCATGTGAAGGCTCTTAGGAGCGACAATGGTGGTGAATTCATCTCTGCTGAATTCAAGGACTTTTGCAGTGCAGAAGGAATTCAGAGAGAGCTCATAGCACCTCATAACCCACAGCAGAACGGGGTTGCTGAGTGGAAGAACAAAATGATCGTGGGTGTTGCACGGACGATGTTGCATGATCGTGGCCTGGGCCTATCCTTCACTTGTGGGCTGAGGCATGCACTACTGCATTATATGTGCAGAACCGTTGTCCTCACAAGATACTTGGCATGAGTACACTGGAGGAGGCGTTTTCTGGTAAGAGACCTAACATTTCCCATTTGAGGATTTTTGGTTCACCTGTCTACATGCATGTGATGAAGGATGCCAGGAAGAAGCTGGATCCGACCGTAGAGGTTGGAATATTTGTGGGGTACACTGATACACCCCACAACTATCATGTGTATTCGCCAAACAGTCGCAAGACTGTTGTGTGATGGGATATCAAATTTCAGGAGGAGAAAGCCATGAAGTGTTCGCTGACTCGAGCCACCTTACGCATGAGGAGCCACAGTTCCCCTGAGCTTCTGGATGTGGATCAGCCATAAGAGGAAGTTCATGGAGTGGAAGAGACCACTCATGCAGCGCCAACCATCATAGGGCGCAAGCGCACTACAGAAGCTGAGCGACTGGCTCAAGATGCAGAGAAGGTTGTAGGACCACCTACAGCACAGCGAAGATAGAGACAGTCACCGAATCAATACACTGGATACATGGCTCTTGTGAGAAAATGTGTCATGAAAGAGCCATCCTCTTTCGAGGAAGCTGTGGAGGACCACGCATGGGTAGATTCCATGGTGGAAGATTATGATTCGATTGTCAGAAATAGTGCATGGGAGATTTTCCCGCGATCGGAGGGGAAATCAGTGGTGGGTTCACGATGGATCTACAAAGTGAAGCAGGCGGCTGACGGGAGTGTGGAGAAGTACAAGGCAAGATTTGTTGCCCGAGGCTTCTCACAGATAGAGGGGATCGATTATGAGGAGACCTTTGCACCTGTCGCAAGGTACTCTTCCATACGGACAATCCTAGCTCTCTCAGCGCAGATGGGGTGGCACATCCATTAGATGGATTAGAAGACTGCGTTCCTCAATGGAGTCATTGAGGAGGAGGTGTACATAGAGCAGCCCAAAGGTTTCGAGATCTTCAGCAGTGAGTCGCATGTGTGCAGACTCAAGAGAGCACTGTACGGGTTGAAGCAAGCACCTTGTGCTTGGTATACACGAATAGACAGTTACTTCACCGGACTTAGATTCTCCAAGAGTGAGGCGGATCCTAACCTGTACCAGATTGTGGTTGAGGGGAAGTTGCTGATCATTGTACTGTATGTAGATGATCTGATTTTGATGGGTGATGAGCTGTTGATACTTTCATGCAAGGAGGATCTTGCTAGAGAGTTTGAGATGAAGGACTTGGGCCTCCTTCATTATTTCCTGGGATTGGAAATTTGGCAGCGCAGTGATGGACTGTTTGTTTCTCAGGGTAAGTATGCCCGGGAGATACTGGAGAAGTTCAACATGCATGGTTGCAAGCCCGTTGATACTCCTCTTCCTAGTGGTTGGAGGAAGGAGGATGCTACTTCAGTGGAGGTAGTGGATGCCACCGTTTATCGACGTTGGTGGGTCGCTTATGTATCCGGTCAATACATGACCCGATATATGTTGCGTCGTTAACCAGCTTTCACAATCTATGGTTAAGCCTACCAAGCTCTACTGGAAGGTAGGCAAGCATGTATTGAGATATCTCAGAGGCACATCGGGATATGGATTATGGTACAGACAGTCGGATGAGGTGAAGCTATGTGGCTTCACAGATGCAGATTGGGAAGGGAGCCCAATGGAAAGAAAGAGCACATTTGGAGGGATTTTCGCACGGTCGACAATGGGCCACAACAAAGGCAGATCCGTGGCACTCAGTTCAGCAGAGGCTGAGTATATGGCAGCAAGCTTGGCTGCATGCGAGGCCATATGGATGAGGAAGATCCTGGTCGGGTTGTTCGGGTCACACTTGGAGCCTACCGTGATTTATTGTGATAACCAGAGTTGCATTAAACTCTCGGCTAATCCAGTATTTCATGATAGATCCAAACACATCGACATCAGGTACCATCATATCAGAGATTGTGTGCAGCGGAGAATCATGTTACTTTCATATATTCCTACGGAGGATCAGGATGCTGATATCTTGACGAAGGCGCTCACCAAGAGAAAATTCGAATACCACAGAGGTAGGATAGGGGTTGCAGATAATCCATATCTTGTTGAGAGGGAGTGTTGAAAATGCAACAAGATGATGGAGCTTAGTGAAATGAAGTCGCCTTCACTAAGTGGGCCCGCAGGCTATTTTTTGGCGCAAAGTCTATTTTTAGACTATGTCTATTTTTAGACATATGGATCATGGTCTATGAGTTGCAGGATGCTATTTATGGATGATTTGTCGAGTTGGTAAAAATAGATGGACCTCTATTTTTAGACATTGGGCGGTTTCTATTTTTAGACTGCCGGGCTAAAAATAGAACAGTCAAATATTATTAACCCTTAATAATATTTAGACTATAAACATTATCTTTTCCTCTTGGAGCACTTCAGTTTGATGCTTGGATGTGGCACATGCAGCAGAAAGAAGGAAATACGCTTTAACTAAGGGTTATTTGAGCTATTTCATGGTTGAATTCAGTTAGAACTCATGTGGCAGAGTTTGGTGGAGTTGATGAGACAGTTGGTGGAGTTGTGTTCTGTTTAACTTAGTTGAACTAGTTGTATTTAGTCTAACTAAAAAATACACTAGTGATGAGTGGTGTGAATTAATTATTAATTAATTCACTAATTATTAACTCATAAATCAACTAAAGAACACATCAGCTAACTGCAATGCATGGACAGTTCAGTGGAGACCAGTGTTAGAGGTGGGTGAAAGGGTGAGTCTACTATCAGTTGTGACTATTGGCTGTGCATGAGATTTGCACACACATTGATGGATATTTCCAATGAGGATTGTGCAGTTGGAGCTAGTGGGATTCGAACTTGGATCTCATCATTAATCAACTTGGATTGCGCAGTAGAGGCAGGCAGACTTGTGGAGGAGATTTGAACCTGTGACTTGTTCATCTTCATAACTAGTTTTGTGTGTAGCATTGAGATAGTGTTGAGAGCTGTGAGAGATTTGTGCTATGTATTGTTACATGTTATCTATCATTATAATATACATATAGTTGGGGGTTTTCAGCTATTGCTTTCCCCATTACATCCTGTGTTGATATGTGTGCTTGATTATGTTTTAATGAGCGCATGCGACTGCTTTCTATTTCCGCATATTGATGATCAATTGTAGAAGAGGTTATGTATTATGCATGAAGATTAAATAGTGTGTAATCAGGATAATCTCAGTGAATAACTTAGCTATTATTCAAATTTCTACATGGTATCAGAGCAGAATTGATCATTGGATCTATTACAGTGATTACAATTATTTCGATAGACAGAGTCTGTAATGGGCCAGGTAGCCTTTGGATCCATCCTTTCTTTGAAAGGTGATATATCCAGTAAATGCCCCTACAGTCGATCTCTATGCTAGAAATAATTTGTTCTCACAGATCCAGAAGCAGCTGAGTTTTGAGCTTGGAATTCGAATTTGCAGCAGAATTTGGAATTCGAAATTTGCAACAGTTTTCTTGGTGCTAGAGTTGAAATGTATTTCAACGGATTGTGACTGGAATATGCCCTTGAGGGAAGTTCAAATTATGTTGCATGGAAGGACCGGATGGAGGTGGTATTAGATGATAACGGGCTGAAGGAGTTCATAGAAGCTGAGATCCCAAAGCCTACTGATGCTGCTCAAGTTGAGGCTTGGAAAAAGAAGATGGCGAAATGTCGAAGGATTCTGTTGGAGGGCGTGAAGGATCACATTATATCCAGCATGCATGGAAAAGCTTCTCCATACTTGATGTGGAAAGCGTTGATAGATTTATTCCAAAGCAAGAGCGACCAGAGGAAGTTGGCGCTCAAGGATAAACTCAGACATATAAAGATGGAGAAAGGAGAAAGTATGACGAAGTACCTCACGAAGTTCATCCAATGCGGGGATGAGCCGGGGAGTGTGGGGGTGACTGTCGATGATGAGGAATTGGTGAGCTTGTCTCTCCTTGGTCTTCCAAAGAGTTGGCATGCCTATCAGGATTCTGTCAATGGTCGAGAGAAATTGCCAGGATGGGAGCGACTTTGGTCGGATCTTATGCAAGAGGAGATAAGGTATAATACTAGAGACGGATCTTCATCAAAGGCATCTGATGAAGAAAATTGCGCTTTGGCTGCCAAAGAAAAGAAGGGGAAGAGCAAGAAAGCTTCTTATTCCGGTGCGAAAGGCAAGAAGTAGGACATGTCTAAGGTGAAGTGTTTTCACTGTCACTAGCACGGACATTATGCCACAAATTGTCTGCAGAAGAAGAAAAATAAGCAAGCTGTTGGATCTGCAGCAGGAGAGGCCTTAGCCTCGCAATTTGAGCTGGATTTTTCACTGATCACATGCTTGGTCTCAAGTGTGATGGGATCAGTATGGTTCTTGGATAGTGGTGTGTCTTTTCACATGACTGGAGATCGAGATCTGTTTTTAGATCTGGATGAGAAAGATCTTGGAGTGCACATCGAGATGGGCGATGATGGTAGATACAGTGCGACCGGTATCGGTACCATTTCCTTTGAGAGGGAGTCTGGTAAACCCTTCGTATTGAAGGAAGTGATGCATATTCCAGGATTGGAGAAGAATCTGATCTCTGTGGCGATGTTAGAAGACAAGGGATACGATGTTGTCTTCAGTGAAGGAAAAGCTTTCCTGCGCAATAAGACAACTGGAGAAACCCGGAAGATAGGGGTTCGATTCAAGAACCTTTATCAGTTGCAAGTAGATGGCTGCGCAGCAATGACATGAAAGGCGGAAGGAGTGGTGAGTCGGGATGATGGTGAGCTGTGGCACCGGAGATTGGGCCACCTTCACCATGGAGCTTTGAAGATACTGCAGCAGATTTCTACTGGGCTTCCTAAGGGCACTCTTGCGCAGTCAGATCAGTGCAAGGGGTGTACCTTGGGAAAATTTGTGAAAGCCACCTTTCACGAGAAGGATAGTCGCTCCACGACGATCCTTGAGAGAATTCACACAGACGCGTGTGGACCTTTCTCAGCACCTTCGATGAAAGCACAAGTACTATGTGATCTTTGTTGATGGTTTCTCTCGAGGCCGGATCTTCTTCATGCATAAGAAGAGCGAGACATACTCAAAGTTCTGTGAGTTCAAGGCATTGGTTGAGAAAGAATCGGGGAAGCAGGGGAAGGCTCTTAGGAGTGACAATGGTGGTAAATTCATCTCTGGCGAATTCAAGGACTTTTGCAGTGCAGAAGGAATTCGAAGAGAGCTCATAACACCTCATAACCCACAGCAGAATGGGGTTGCTGAGCGGAAGAACAGAACGATCGGTGGGTGTTGCACGGAAATGTTGCATGATTAGGGCCTACCCCTTCACTGTGGGCTGAAGGCGCGTCACCGCAAAGAGGCGAACCGTGGCTCCCAAAGATACTTGGCACTACTAATAATCGGAGGAGGCGTTTTCCTCGTGTTATGACCGACATTTCCCATTTGAGGATTTTAATTCAATTGCTTACTTGCATGTGATGAAGGATGCTAGGAAGAAGCGGGATCCGACCGTTGCAGGTTGGGATATTTGTGGGGTACACCGATACGCCCCACAACTATCGTGTGTATTTTCCAGACAGTCGCAAGACTGTTGTGCGATGGGATATCAAATTTCAGGAGGAGAAAGCCATGAAGTGTTCGCTTGAGAGGGATCCACACTTGCATGCAGATGAGGAGATATTAGTTCCTAAGGATGAGCTTCAAGATGTGGATCAGCCACAAGAGGAAGTTCATGGAGTGGAAGAGACCACTCATGCAGCGCCAACCATCAGAGGGTGGAAGCGTACTACAGAAGCTAAGCGACTGGCTCAAGATGCAGAGAAGGTTGTAGGACCACCTACAACACAGCGCAGACATAGACAGTCACCAGACCGGTACACTGGATACATGGCTCTTGTGAGCAAATGTGTCATGACAGAGCCATCCTCTTTCGAGGAAGATGTTGAGGACCCTGCATGGGTAGATGCCATGGTGGAAGAGTATGATTCGATTGTCAAAAACAGTGCATGGGAGATTGTCCCAAGACCGGAAGGGAAATCAGTGGTGGGTTCGAGATGGATCTACAAAGTGAAGCAGGTGGTCGATGTGAGTGTGGGAGAAGTACAAGGCAAGATTTGTTGCCCCACGCTTCTCACAGATACAGAGGGGATCGGACAGAGGGAAACCTTTGCACCCGTCGCAAGGTATTCTTCCATACGGATCATCCTAGCTTTCTTAGTGCAGATGGGATGGCACATTCATTATATGGATGTGAAGATTGTGTTCCTCAATGGATTCATTGAGGAGGAGGTGTACATAGAGCAGTCCGAAGGTTTCGAGATCTTCAGCAGCGAGTCACATGTGTGCAGGCTTAAAAGAGCATTGTATGGGTTGAAACAAGCACCTCGTGCTTGGTACACATGGATAGACAGTTATTTCACCGGACTTGGAATCACCAAGAGTGAGGCAGATCCGAACCTATACCAGATTGTGGTGGAGGGTAAGTTGCTGATCATTGTACTTTATGTAGATGATTTGATTTTGACAGGTGATGAGCTATTGATACTCTCATGCAAGGATGATCTTGCAAAAGAGTTTGAGATGAAGGACTTGGGCCTCCCTCATTATTTCTTGGGATTGGAAATTTGGCAGCACAGTGATGGACTGTTTGTGTCTCAAGGCAAGTATGCCCGGGAGATACTGGAGAATTTCAACATGCATGGCTGCAAACCTATTGATACTCCTCTTCCTGGTAGTTGGAGGAAGGAGGATGCTACATCAGTAGATGTTATGGATGCCACTAGACATAAACAAGCAGGGTCGCTATGTATTCATAATCAATACGGACCCGATATATGACATGTCATAACCGTATTTCGCAAGCTATGGTTAAGCCTACCAAGCTCTTCTGGAAGGCAGGCAAGCATTTATTGCGTTATCTTAGAGGCACATCGGGATATGGATTGTGGTACAGACAGGAGGATGAGGTGAAGCTATGTGGCTTCACGGATGCAGATTGGGCAGGGAGCCCAACGGAAAGAAAGAGCACATCTGGAGGGATCTTCAGTATTGGGTCGACAACAGTTTCTTGGTACAGCAGGAAGCAGAGATCCGTGGCACTCAGTTCAGCAGAGGCCGAGTATATGGCAACGAGTTTGGCTGCATGCGAGGCTATATGGATGAGGAAGATCCTGGTTGGGTTGTTCGGTTCACATTTGGAGCTCATCATGATTTATCATGATAACTAAAGCCGCATTAAACTCTAACGCAACTATATTTCTTCATGATAGATCCAAACACATCGACATCAGGTACCATCATATCAGAGATTATGTTTAGCGGAGAATCATTTTACTTTCATATATTCCCACAAAGGATCAGGATGCTGGCATCTTGACGAAGGCGCTCACCAGGAGAAAATTCGAATACCACAGAGGCAGGATAGGGGTTGCAGATAATCCATATCTTGTTGAGAGGGAGTGTTGAAAATGCAACAAGATGATGGAGCTTATTGAAATGAAGTCGCCTTCACTAAGTGGGCCAGCAGCGTCTTTTTGGCTAAAGTTCATTTTTATTGCGGGATCATGGTCTATGAGTTGCAGGATGCTATTTATGGATGATTGGTAGAGTTGTAAAAATATATGACCCTGGCTTTAGATATGCTTTCTATTTTTAATCGTTGGGCTAAAAATAGAACAAATTAAATATTATTAACCCTTGTCTAATATTTAGACTATAAACATTATCTTTTCCTCTTGGAGCACTTCACATTTTGATGCTTGGATGTGGCACATGTGGAAAATTACGTAAGAAATACACTTATCCTAAGGGTTAGTTGAGCTATTGCATGGTTGACTTCAGTTAGAACTCATGTGGCAGAGTTTGGTGGAGTTGATTGAGGAGTTGATGGAGTTGTGTTCGGTTTAACTTAGTTGAACTAGTTGTATTTAGTTTAACTGGCTAATACACTAGAGATGAGTGGTATGAATTAATTATTAATTAATTCACTAATTATTAACTCATTATTCAACTAAATAACACATCAGTTAACAGCAGTGCATGGACAGATTTATGGGAGTATCTTCATATAGAGGTGGGTGAAATGGTGAGTCTACTATCAGCTTGTGACTATTGGTCAGGCATGAGATTTGCACACACATCGATGGAGATTGCCAATGAGGATTTCACAGCTTGAGCTAGTGGGATTCGACTTGATCTAATTATTAATCAACTTGGATTGCTAAGAGAGTGTTAAAGCAGACTTAAAGAGGAGATTTGAACCCAGACTTGTTCAAAGCTCAAGCATGAAATCTCTTTGGAGATAGTACTGGAAAAGCCAGAGGAGTATTGTGCTATGTATTGTTACATGTTCTCTATCATTATAATATATGTATAGTTGGGGGTTTTCTGTGCTATTTGCTTCATTACATACTGTGTTGATATGTGTGCTTGATTATGTTTTAATGAGCGCATGCGACTGCTTTCTATTTCCGCATATTGATGATCAATTGTAGAAGAGGTTGTGTATTATGCATGAAGCTTAAATAGTGTGTAATCAGGATAATCTCGGTGAATAACTCAGCTATTATTCAAATTTCTACAGTATGTCTATTTTTAGAATGTTGAGCATATTCTATTTATAGCGGGAGTCTATTTATAGATGGTTGAGAAAATTATATTTATATATGAGATTCTATTTTTAGATGGATGGGAAAAGTCTATTTATATATCGCATGTCTAAAAATAGATCGAATGTCAATTATTATTAGCTATTAATAATAATTAGACAATAAATAATAATATATTCTCTTGAAGCACTTGATTTCAGTTAACTGATGTGGCAAACCATTATACTGAAGGAATTACGAGTTCTAAGGTTGGTTGGTGGGACATGTAGAGCAGACTTCATTATAACTAAGTGATACAAAGATGTAACAAAGTTGTATGTGTAGTTATGTGAGTTGTTATTTAGTTTAACTCGGTTAAGTGAGTTAAACTCAGTTGTGCTAGTCGTAACTAGTTGTAACTAAAGATACACTTGTGAGAGATAAATGAACTAATTATTTAATTAATTCACAAGTAGTGGTCTCACTTGCAACTGAAGAAATACTACTGTTAAATGCATACATGTTAGATCCAGTGGAGGCCGAGTTGAGATATAGGTCAAAGGGTCTGTTTGAATATCAGTTGTGACTATAGTGGTGCATTCAATGCAACTACACACACATTGGAGATGCCAATGAGCATTGCGCAGTGAAGGAAAGGAAAGATCGAATTCATTCAAAGATCTTCATCAACAGGTATTGCGCAGTGGAGGCAGGATGTCAGGAGGCAGTAAATTGGTGCATGTTTATGCCAATTTTTGTATGACAGTGTGAGACGATTGTATATTTTACTGAGAGCTCTTGGAATAGAGTTTTGTATGAGATTGCTTCATGATCCATGATACAAATAATATATGATAGTTGGGGATTTTAGCTTTATGGTTTCCTGGTAAAAACATCTGTGTTATGTGCAATTGATTTTTCTTCATGTGTTCGCAATTGGCGATTAAATTTCCACAAAGAATTAAGTAGAAGGATTTTGTATTAAACAATGGATATAATTGTTATATTAGGAGAGTCTGGTAATACATCACAGTATTGATAAAATTTCTACATGGGATGTGCATATGAGGGATATTTTCAATTACATAAATCTGACAGTTGAAAAGAATGAAGAAAATCCAAGGAACATCAAAATCCCAGAAGTTGAGGGACAGCGTACATTTTCTAGACCTTCAATTACATCACTATATGTCACAAAGCCTCTGAAGATTCGATAAGTGAACATTGGATCTGTAATATTCCAAAATGGGAACTGCTAGCAAATCATGACTAGAAAATGCGTTTTCCAAAAATGGCTACTACAAGATTTGAAACCAAGACCTGGATCCCTTATATCAATGTATCTAAGACTGAAATACAAGAGAAGGCTCAAAATAAATCACTCTAGGTGGGTTAAACAGGTCTCCCACACCTAGTTGTCTTGAGAAAGTGCCCAATGAAGGGGCTGCAGTAATGTATGAACATACTATGGAGTATCAGTGTTATTTTAATGAGCCAGCATACATGAAGATCTAAATAGCCATCAAATGTATATTATAGCAGAAAATTTATACAAATCCTTGAGGAAATAATCACTCAAGCAAGGCAATGCAACCTCAAAGGAACATGTACATGAAAAGAGATGAATACTGCTACATAGGAATTTCTGTAGGCTAAAAGGATGCAGTTTATTAGAGACACTACATCATAACAAATAATAGTATAAATATATGTCAATATATGGCTCAAGAAATGAGGGGGAGCAAGCTCTTAACCCCCAAAAACAATAATACAACAATCTTGAGGAGGATTGGCTGAAATATACAACAATGGAAAAATGTCGGAGTTGTTGGGTAGCAGCTGCAACTCAAAACTAGAAATGAATAGAGAAGGCTGAAGATGATGAAAAATCTGATTAGACCTCCTCCAATGGATCTTCCAAGTGAAAGGTTGATCCCATCACTAAAGGTCTCACCCTCTAATCAACACTGCAAGCCCTCACTACAGATGCACACTGTAAAGAACGCAGTCACTGAGGGAGACTGCGTTGTAGGTGGAATAGAAAGGGTTGGAAAAGTGCCAAGATCTTAATTCAGCTTTGAATCCTCCCTTACTGATCTCCCAAAGGAAAGAAGGCTCTCTCCTCTGAAAATCTTCACCGGAAATGGTGTTGTGGAACCTCCACTACAACACCCTGCAACACAACGTTATACTTGAGCAGAAATAACATTGTAGCTGAAAGAGGTGGCTTGGCCTTGAGCCTGGATGTGAATAAATGAAGTGTAATCCCCCAAGAGGCCTCTAAAGAAGGAGAAGTAATCCTCAACAGGAATCTCTCGTGCTAAACAACACTGCAACTCTACTAAATAGCAGGAGACTGCAAATAGTTTAATGAGACAGGAAATCAATAATACATAACATCAATAACAACGGCTGCCTTGCCCTCCTTTTAAACAAATGAAATCTCCCTATCCATGGGTCCCACTCTTTAGGGTTTCCTCCATCAAGGAAACTTCCCTCCTCTTTCACTGCACTGTCCCACAAGATGATCTCCACCTCCTATCTTTGCGCTGTTTGACTTGGTCAAACTTGACCTTGTCTTCTTGAAAATGTCCATTTTCACACATGAGGGTGTGAAATCCAATTTCACTGATAATCCCCTTCCATAATAAGAGGGATTTTCTCCATGTTTTTATTATGTATGGGCCTCCTCACCCAATTATTCAACTCTTAAGTGAAAACAACAAAAATTAATATTCCATTTAGATGCATGCTAAAAGTGGAATATTACAGTCCTCCCCTCCCAAATGTTTCTTTTCCTCAAGAAACTACAAGAATAGGACTGAGAAGTTGTCTCCAAGGCATGGGGACTAAAAATGATTGGGAAAACACCTTTCCCCAAGTGGATCCTCCATCCCCAAGAAATCATCCACACAAAATGAGTCACCTCCCAACATGGAAACTCCTGAAAATATCCTTCCACCTTGAGCTCCGGAAATGAAGGTGGGCTGAAAATATGAATATGTTAAGCATCATAGCCTACCCCATGCTGTCCTCCTATCCACTTGTGATAAGTGTAGAGTGTGTGTTGATCTTGGCCTGCAATGGTATTGCCCTTAGGTGGCAAGATGAAGAAAAATCCTCCAAGGATATCCCCTCCAATATTGAAGAACAAGCTGGCCCAAAACATTCCATCCATGATGAATAGGACATGGTCATCATAGAGTATCCAAATGAGAATTTTGTTGCAGGTTTTATATGATGATGCATGATACAAACAATGTCTCAAGAGGACACAATGCAGTCTCATCCATTGCAACTTCAGAGAATAGCATGGAAAGTAATATACAAAAATCATCACATCTACTAATGAATAGTAAATGGCTAAATGTGTAAATAATGAATAACTAAAAACTTTCCCATGGCTATAAAATGTATGGATATCAAACTCATGGTTGCTGTCTCGAGGGGTCCTGACACAGGTTTGGAGCTTAAGGTTTTCCAACAAACCGCTATACTACTAGCCCTTTCAGCAATGACCTGCGTTCATAGGTCAAAGTATCACCAGAAGAAGTATGGGTGGGTGTTGGAACCAGATTTCCGCACCCTGAGAAAGGATAGGTAATGCAAGCAGAGCTGGGTCTGGCCCTGTGATACTCAGATCACCTTTGTCTACGCAGGGTTGATATGTCCCTTTTCATATCCACGTGCACTAGATCTATAATTATATGCTTCTATGACAGTAGCACAATATTGCATAAAACAGAATAAAACAGATCCAGATGCAGTAAACACACTCACACATATCTTTCACAAATTAAATATAGAATGCACATAAAGTAGTAATTACCATTGATTCGCACAGCAGTACACATAGATTCAGTTCTCACGCAATATTTCTTATTCATCAATTCATCAATTCCTTCATACAATACCCATCCCATCCTGGGCACACAGTAGCAAGGTTCGCACACAGCTAGACTCTAGATCTCCGCACACACAACCAGCAGGAGTCCTTTCCCCAAAACCCAAACAGATATCTTAAACCACAGTTCGCATCAATAGCTCTTCATTTTCTACCTTACAATACAAAATGTTCCTCTATTTATAATAATCTAGCCTAAAATTTCCTATGGTCCGCAAACCGTGGTTTTTCGGACCCCTGGTTTACCCTTTTTCCCATTACAATGCTTTTCAGGGCTTTGACCCGCCCCAAAACGCCTGTGTTAGACTAAATATAATAAAAAGTATTTAAAATTGGACCAGTTTCGCAGCTCGTAGGAGACCCTGTTCCAACAGTCCCCCAACACAATCTTGTGACTCGTGCCGAGTCACTGTGGTGGTGCAGTCGCTATTTGCGCATGCAAGGTATTGAAAGCGATGATGAACGGAGGTAGCACTTCCTGACTTTGGGAAACATCTCATTGCACAATATTGACAAGCTCCAGGGAGGCAGGGCCTTCCGGAGCCACGGTAACCTACTCTAAAATCCGGTGGAGGCACATGATGGCATTCTGAGCATCCTAAGATATCTGGAGGGCGGTATTGCCCCATGGTTTCAAGTGCTTTCTGACGACGTGCTTGGCATGGTGGAGATCCACAATCATGTCTATGAAGGCGTTGCGGGTTTTAAGAGGTCTAAACGCTGTGTAGGGATGAGGGAAGGCAAGGGAGCTTCAACCTGATCAAAAGCAGCTTTCGTCTATCGTAAGTCTTCCTGGACACACTGAAGCATGGGGTGGAACCGGACTGCTGTCCAGAGATGCATAGCCGCCTCGACCAAATGAGCACCCAGAGTAAACTATTCCTTAATAATATTCGTTGCTTCCATGATCAATGCCACCCATTGTGCCCGAACTTCCGGTGGTATTTCACGCTGCTGCCGTGCAGTCCGGTCATGGTTATGTATCTCTTGCAACACAGCGGTGTATAAATCCTGTAACGCCTCACGGGGTTGTTGTGCCAAGTCTATTTGTAGGTCCGCAGTTGTTGGGGCATGGTCACCAACCATGATAGTCTGAGGTAACAAACAAATATGTCTTTCGCTGGTCGGTAGTCTGGAACTATGGAGAAGTCGCAGTGTATCCCTATATTTCTTCATCCCTTCCATGAGTTACGACTTGACTGCATCAGAGTTGGTGGCAAACTGTGGAAATTGTGTTCCCTCCTTCATGGTATCATCTGAGGCCACTCGGCTGGGGCTTGCAATCATTCTAGGGTTGTAAAGGTTGGGAACTCTCGTCGTGTAGATGTGGTGCCTCTCTGCATGAGGTTCAAAGTCAATTCTCCCTGCAGGGGGATAGAGGCCAATCATCCTATCAATCTTGGCATCCCCAGACCCTCTCAACAAGTAGGTACCGAAGGGTCAGGGATTTCCATAGCAAGAAAAGGGCAGGCTTCCCAGAAAACATTAAAGATCCCAATAAGAAAGCAGGAGAATAATAGAGGCAGGGTACAGAGACAATATGAAGCCTTGAGCAAAACTATCCTGTTGACCTTATACTATCCGAGGCCATCCCACGGTGGAGTAAACCTCACTTGAAACTTACCATCGAAAGTCTGGAATGAACTCACCATAAATTGCCGTATTGATGGCCAGCCGCCCATTTTTTGTAATGGTAAGGTTCCCTTCTCACCAAAGTGTAGTGGTCTGACAGTCGTTATTCATACCTGAAGGTTTTCCCACGTATTTACATATTTTGGATGACGCCTGCGTGCTGCTCACGTACCCTGAATTAAAGCTGATGCCAGGTGTTTCGTAATACAGTCCAGATACCACTCCAACAACTTGGCCACCGTACCTCTTGATGGGTGTGTTGTTCCCTTGGTCAAGGCATCCGTGTGTGGTAGAGTTGTGTCGATCGTACTTATGCCATCTGCCACCTCAAGTGTTTGTAGACACTCATCCCGCAAATTCTCCCAATCGTGCATGTACTGGTGCAGCTCCGTATTTAAATACCACGCCGTCGGACGCAAGCCTAAGTCATGGATAACTAGGTGAACTTGTTCATTTGGGGTCCTGTCGCACCCTTGTGTTTCCCATGCCAGAAAATATCTGTGTGGATCTTCTGACCCCAAAAACCGCTGGATCCATCTTCCAGTTGGGCTCCAAAACACAGGACCATCTTATCCCGACACTCCTCCCATGTGCGGATTACCAGCCTGTGTGTATCCCACCAATGCACAGGCGCTCCGTGCAGTGCTAGCAGAGGTGCCCCTAGCCTGCGTTCCTTGGGAACTTCGGCCTCAAATGCACATAAAAACTCCTTAATGTCACCCGCGTCCTCAAGGTAGGGCAAGTCTCTTACCTCGGCGGAAATGCAACAGAAGTTCCTTGTGACCCAAAGACACCATAGCGCTAAAACTTCATGCAACCGGCCTTGCCAATTCTCGAGTTCCCCATCAGAGTCGAAAAAGAATTCACTGTCCTTTTCCCAGCAAAGTACTTCTTCTGCTGTGGGGTTAATCCAATCTTCTTCTTGTGTAGTTAATTTGTAAATGTGATCTATTTCTTCCTCGTCACGTGCTGGCTTTGTATACCACGCGCCTTCTGCGGGATCCAGTGTTACTATTACACACGTACCATTATTTTCAAACACCATGTTGCTATTTTTGAGATTGATGACACCCCCAATATCTATATCCCAGTATAGTCCTAAGAGTGCCGAGTATGGATCCGCATCTTCCACAATTTCTACTACTTCAAAGTCAGCTTATACTTTTACCCCTGCGATATCTACCATGACTTTTGGCAGCCTTCCCAGAGGGATGATCTTTTGTTGATTTGCCATGCGCAGCTGTATGGTGGACCATTCCAATTTAGGCTCCCCAATTCGTTGCCATGTTTGCTTTGGTAATACGTTTGCATCTGATCCAAGATCTAAAATAACTTGATCCATTTCGTAGTCACCAATCTGCATAGTCAACTGAATTTCTCTTCCGGTGCATTTTTATATCTGTATAGCTTATGTACATCCTTGGTCCCGTAAATTGGATCAGGCTGAGCTGTGCAGCTATGCATTAATTCTTGAAGGTTCTTTACATCCTGTGGGTTACGTAGCAGCTTCAGACATGCCTGTAGAAAGGGCTCAACCCCCTCCTCTATCTTGAGGTGTATCGACGTCTGCGCAGAAGCTGCTATTGTTTCTTGTCCCTTGCTAATGTTTAATCCTTCCTGAGAGGTCGTAGGATCCATGGCAGGCGCTTCCTTTTCTCCCTGGGTGACCATCCCATTGCATGTTATGACTTTCACACTCGGGTCTATGTTTCTTAGCTTGGCTTTAACTCTTTGCACATTCTGCGTAGGCGTGGGATTTTTTTCCTGCATCTTGGCTATTAAAATTGGGTAATATTCAACCACATGGTCCAGCTGTCTACAATATTTGCACGATTTCCTGGTGGGATTTGGGCAGTCCCTGGCGAAGTGTCCTAGCTCCCTGCAGTTATAACAGATTAACTGCCCCCGTCCTCATCCTGCACTTCCTCCCCAACCTCCTCTGCCCCTTGCTGGAGAGCCTCTAAAGCTTGCGGACGTTCTTGGTGATGCAGGGTCTGATTTTACCCTATACAAGTTCCCATGATCTATCATCAAGTCATAAGTGTGATAGTTCTGCTCATCGTGTCCTACCGACTGGCAGAACTTGTACCACTATTGCTTCAGTTCTGAGACATATGCACCTAGCCGAGGACAATGGTTCATATCATGCATCTCTCCTACACGGTAGAGGTTGCACCACAATGCAGGTCCGCTCAAGCCTGGTCATGAAAAGATGGGTTCCCCACTTGCTCCTGGACATACTGGACTAGGTCCTCCTACCTGCATGTAATCTTCCAATAGAGGGCACTGATCCTTCGTATGGCTAGATACATGACATCGTATGCACCATAAATCTGCGCGGGCCTCTTTCCCTCACTCCTTTCGCAGGTTCTAAATTTCCATGTGCATAGCTCCAAGTTTCTCTTGAATTTGCTGTACTCCTACTGAAGTATCTTCTCTGGGTGCAGCTTCTAGTTTCATAGCGACTTCCACAGCTTTTTCCTACGACTCAAAGATTTCGTGACTCATTGGATACACAGGTGGGGTAACAACATAGTGATGAACCATTATGTATGTTGTCTATCGTCATACTCAAACCCTCTTGCCATAACTGCTTTCTTCAATCGTTGATCAACCTCCCACATAGATTCAGATGCACCTTTATTGAAGTCCTTTAATTTTGCTACCAACCGAGAGTAAGATTTTGGCTTCCGGAACTAATGCTTTAGGGCATCCTTGATATCTTGAATAGATGCACTACCGTTCTGGGAAACGTACTGCATATACTAGTCCAATGCTCTGTCCTCGGATGCCAGGGATAGTTGCGCCCTATTCACCGTATCATTTGTCACATTTTGCACAGTCCTTACAGAGTCTGAAAAAAATCAAAATCAGTCCATATCCTCATCCCCTACCCCTTTGAAGGTAGGTAGTCTGAGGTGCACAACCATATTACTGTCTGGCGGGGGTGGCGGTGAGTTCTTACCTTTGTGCGGCCTGGGCGGTGGTGTAGCTGGGCGGTCTTCCGCAGCTAGTTCTCACAAAAATTTATAGGCAGATCTCCCCCCATTGAGGTTATTCCGATAGTATTTACCACTACATTTCATGCTCTCATCTAGATCCGAGGTCATTCAGTCGGTATGACTACACAAAATTCTCTTTTCACATAGTAAGATCTTAGTCAACAATGGTAATGTCTTTAGGAATTTGGCCTGGAACCCTTCAAAAGAATCATCATTCGGGCTCAGAGTAGGAGACAAACTGATCAATGGAAAATTCTGTCACAAATCCTCCTAGCACACTTTCCACCCAGTGATCTACTGTACGCGTGATAGTATTATCAGTCCTCTCCAGCTGTTGGATCAGCTCTAGGGTCCACTGAGTGACTCGCTCATCCTTCCAACACTTTTGGAATTCTACAAGCCTAGCCAGCCACTCTTGAAGCTCAATTGAAAACGTTCCAAATAATATTTCATAGCTTTCTGTAAGAATGTACCTATTTTTCCACCTTTCCGTCGTCAACTTCTCGCTGCGATTTATTTTCCCGCAAATTCCTGGATCTTCTTTTTGAGCCACTCCTCAATTTCCTTCTTTTCAAGCTTCCAATATTCTCTTGTCAATACCCAAATCCTTTCTCAAAATGATCAAAGTCCCAAAAAAGGAACCATTTTTTGGCTCAAGGGGTCCTAACCTAGGTTCGGAGTTCAAGGTTTTCCAACAAACCCCTATACTACTGGCCCTTTCGGCAGTAACCTGCTTTCGCAGGTCAAAGTCTCACCCGAAGTAGTATGGGTGGGTGTTGGAACTAGGTTTCCGTACCCTGAGAAAGGATAGGTAAGGCAAGTGGAGCTATGTCTGGCCCTGTGATACTCATATCGCCTTTGTCTGTGCAGGGTCGATAGGTCTCTTTTTGCATCCACGTGCACTAGATCTATAATTATATGCTTCTATGAAAGTAGCACAATATTGTATAAAAAAGAATAAAATATATCCAGATGCAGAAAACACACTCACACAGATATTTCACAACTTGAATAAAGAATGCACATAAAGCAGTAATTACCAATGATTCACACAATAGTACACATAGATTCAGTTCTCACGCAACCTTTCTTATTCATCAATTCATCAATTCCTTTATACAATACCCATCCCAGCCTGCGCACATAGCTAGAATCTAGATCTCTACGCACACAGCCAACAAGAGTCCTTTCCCCAAAACCAAAACAAATATCTTAAACCATAGTTCACATCAATAGCTCTTCATTTTCTACCTTACAATACAAAATGTTCCTCTATTTATAATAATCTAGCCTAAAATTTCCTATGGTTTGCAAACCATGGTTTTCAGACCCCTGGTTTACCCTTTTTCCCATTACAATACTTTTCAAAGCTTTCACCAGCCCCAAAACCCCTACATTAGACTAAATATAATCAAAAGTATTCAAAATTGAACTAGTTTTGCAGCTCGTAGGAGACCCTGTTCCAACAATGGTCCACCCTAAAAAAGAACAAATATGTGGCTGTGGTGGCCATAGTTCCTCTCATTCTCCTATTAGAACATGTAGTGCAGAAAATGTGGGAATTCTCTCCCCTCAAGGACATATCCAACTCATGTGTCAATTCCTCAATCATGTTCTCAAAAATAATTGAAACAATATTAGAAAATGAAGACATGATAAATACAAGAATGAAGGAGATACAGATGGCTTCATGTGGTGCTTGAAGATTCCAACAGCCTCCTAAGTATGTACAACACAGTTTTGCCAACTGCTGCTTAAAAGTATAAGGAAAAATGTTTCTAGATACATAGTTAATCATGTATGACATCATATGGAAAATAGTTGGATATAAAAATTGAACATACATGTAATGAGAAAATTTTTTCCCAAGGCTACATAAAATATGGCTACCTCCATCATATATTTTGGCCCAACATTGATCATGGGGCAATATGAAAAGTTTTCCCTCTTGTGGAGCAATGCACTGCATAGTAATGGTAAGAGTATGAAAATCAATAAATGAAAAAACAGATTTCTTACCATATGCCAGAAGTAAGATGATACATGGATCCATGAGTGAGCCCTCCATAGTGCTTTGGCATGTTATGAAGAGGAATGAACCATGTGCTGCAAGAAGATCATCCTTCTCATGCTTGAATGCCCATGTCAAGAAGAATATGTCATAGTAATAGATGTCTCCATCCACTACCCCATCCTTTTCACCTCCTCCCTGTTCACAAAGATCATCCAATGTGAAGTGATCCTAGGGACACTCCATCCATAAGTCCATGCTCCAAAGTGACAGCACTATGAGCTCATGCAAATAGACTCCTGTCAATACAAAGCTCTGTTCTTTGACATGCTCCTTATCAAAGACTCCTCTAGTAATGCTGCTGCAAATATGGAATACCTTCCAAGATGGAAGTGCTTCCTGGTCATCCAAGGCCAAGGAGTAGCCCCTTTGCACCATGAGAGTGATCTCTTCTACTCCTGCAACATCACACAACATGTGAGAGCAAATGTGCCCTTGCTCTCTCAAGTACAGCTCAAGCAACCAAAGTGCTTGTTGCCTCCTTATGCTCCCATCATACAACTCATGTGATGGAGACACAATGAATGATATGAATGTCACATCAACACCATGCATCCATACTCCTTGCTGCCCAATGATGCAATCATCCTGCCACTTCTTCTCCATCCCCACCCCCTTAGGAAGAGGATTTTCCAAGTGATTGCCAAACTCCTTCAAGAGGAGCCAGCGCAGCCAAGCCTCTTGCTGCCTAGTGTCATACAATTTCAAGTAGCCTTCCAGCTTCTTGCTCATCAACCACATCCACTCAATCACTTGTGGATGTCTCCTTCTTTCCTTTCCCTTGGTACTCCTCTCATGAGGGCTACCCTTCTCCCAAACCAAATCTCTCCCTTTGCATTTCATGAAAGTTTGAAATGCAGCTCTTTGGAGACCTCCTAGAGAAGATCTCTCACCCATGACTATGTTGAATCCACAAGGATCCAAATTTGATGAAGATAACATCTCCTCCCCACCATTATTTGACAATGCTGTTAATATCTCCAAGTATGTAGTGGTTGTCTCATACTCCAACTTAAGGATGGTTTCATGGTTTTTCATAGGAGTGTCATGGTTTGTTTCATCCTCCAAAATTTCACACTCCAACCTCAAGGGTTGTGTGCAACACAACAAAGGTGCATGAGGATGATGGTTCACCTCTTCCTTGAACCATTCAATTTTTCCCAGCGCAGTGCAATCCTGCTGCTCTAGATTAGTAGTGTGATTTGACCATAGGTCATACAAAAGAAAATTTCCACAACTTTCAAAAGTTTTTGCTTCAATAATAGATAGTGGAAATATTTTCATACCTTGATGAGATTTGGGATCTTCTTGTATGGCTGCAATAGTCTTCTCTTCCAATGCAATGGCTGCCTCATTTGTAGAGGTAGAAGGTTGTTCTTCCAAGGCTGTGACGACTTTGGTACGAGTGTCCTCCCATGGTGGTGTGAGATTCTCCTATTTTTTTTCTTCTCCATTAAAGGTTTTGATCAACCCTTTAGTGAACTCTGCAAAATTTTTCACCCTTGCATGGATCAAATGGCTAAACCACCAGACATAGGCTTCACCCTCCAAGTGCAGCACTGCAACTTCTACTGCCTCCCTCTCTACCACTAGATGCAGTAGGAAGAATGCCTCAAGATTTCTTGCCCAAGCTCTTGTTGTATTTGACCCATCAAATGTAGACAATATGAATCTATTTCCTTTGATCTCCCTTCTGCTGCAGGGCCTCCTCTCCTCCTTCTGCTGAATAAACTGTGGGAGAGCTAGTGTCTCCTTGAAGGCTCTAGAATGAGATTTGTATTCACCTAGGTGTTGACTTAGAACCTAATGATCCAAGTATCTTCCATGCTTGTCTTCTTCTTCTTCATGGGAGTAGGAAGTGCATTGTACTTCCTCTTATTTTTTCTCCACCTCTTTGGAGAGGCTCTTCTTAGTTCTAAAAACTAATGAGAGTAATCTCATATTATTCATCATTCTAATATTATTTTATATTATTTCACTGAAACTCACAGGCTGAACCAAGAAATATGCTTTGATACCACTGTAATATCCCAAAATTGGAACTTCTAGCAATGTAGGTTTTAACCCTGAACATAAATTATCTACACACGAATCTTATAACAGAAAATAAACAATAGCGAGAGCATAAAACATAAAACAGATAAACACAGAGATTTTCCCCTGGATCCCAAATCGGGACGACCATCTTGATTTTTCATTATATTCCTTTTAGTGTTACAACACATATATATACATGCCGTAGCATACATAAACCCCAATCCATAAACCCTGGATTAGAACATAACCGTAGTTCCCTTGACCGGATCTACAAAAAATACCAGGGGCCGAAAACCATCGTACCCCAAAACCATGTGCAAAACCATGTACAAAACCATGGACGCGGACTACCCACTGGAAATTAAGGACCAAAAATTTTCACCGGGGCGCTGCCCCGGACCCTGACAGGGGGGGCTACCGCCCCCCCTGTGACCCCCCTGTTGCGCCCAGTGCAAAGGGGGGGCAATAGGGGGGGCTATCGCCCCCCGTCTTACCCCCCCGTGCGTGCTTAGTCGTGGAAAGAATATAACACATTCCCAACATTCTCCCACTTGTTTTTTTCTTTCCACGGGGGGCCACAGGAGGGCTTAGTCATTGGCCCAATTATTCAACACCCATTGTTTCTCTACACCAAGAGAACTTCTGAGTGCTCACAGACTTTGTCAATGCATCTGCAACATTCTTCAAAGTGTCCACCTTTACCAGCAACACCCTTTTAGCCTCAACCATATCTCTAAAAAAGTGATATTGAACATCAATGTGCTTTGTCTTTGAATGATAAGCAGGGTTATTAGCCAAGAAAATTGCACTTTGGCTATCACAGTCTATCCTTATAGCTTGTTATACCAACCCCATACTTGAACACAATCTCTGCAACCAAACTGCTTCCTTGCTTGCATGAGTGGCTGCTATGTATTCTGCCTCTGTAGTTGAAAGAGCCACTACAGACTGTCTTTTACTCATCCAACTGACTGCACCTTCAAATAGGCTAAACACATACCCACATGTAGATCTTCTTTGGTCCAGATCTCCAGCGCAGTCTGCATCAAAAAAACCACGAATGTCCAATATTCTTTCCAATCCTGGTCTTCCCTGGTAGCACAAGCCATAATCACTAGTGCCACGTAAATATCTGAAAACCCGCTTCACTACTGTCCAATGCTCCTTCCCTGGGTTTGACATAAACTTGCTCAATACTCCCACTGCATGTGCGATGTCTGGTCTAGTACAGACCATTGCATACATCAAGCTACCCACTGCACTTGCATATGGAACACGGGACATATACTTCTCTTCTTCTTGTGTCTTGGGACACTGTTCAGCAGACAGCTTTACACCTACAGGAATAGGAACCTTCACCGGTTTACTATCCTGCATATTGAACCTCTGCAATATAGTCTCGACATACTTCCTCCGGTTTAACCAGAGCTTCCTCTTTGCCCGATCTCTCTTAATTTCCATGCCCAAAATATAGTTTGCAGCACCAAGATCCTTCATGTCGAATTTGGAGAACAGTTGGGTCTTCAAATCTTGGATAATTTCTTTGTCATTTCCAATCAACAACACATCATCCACATACAAGACCAAATAAATAACACGGTCACCAATTAATTTAAAATAAACACAGTGATCCTCCTTGCTTCTGGTGAAGCCAAGTCCCCGTATATAGGTATCAAATTTCTGATACCACATCCTTGGTGACCGTTTTAACCCATACAGAGACTTCTTCAACCTGCATACCAGTTCTTTCTTACCCTTCACCATAAAGCCTTCAGGTTGCTTCATGTAGATCTCCTCTTCTAGATCCCCGTGAAGAAAATTTGTCTTCACATCCATCTATTCTATCTCAAAATCAAATGCAGCATCAACAGATAAAAGTAATCTAATAGAAGTAACCTTGGCAACAGGAGAAAAAATATCACCAAAATCAATTCCCGGCACCTGGGAATAACCTTTCGCTACCAACCGAGCTTTGTATTTCTCCACCTTGCCTTCTACACTCATCTTCTTCTTAAACACCCATTTGCTCCCAATGGGCTTCCTTCCAGCTGGCAACTCCACAAAATCCCATGCATCATTTTTGTGCAAGGATGCCATTTCATCAACCATGGCCTCCTTCCATAGTTTTCCATCCTCTGAATCTACTTCCTCCCTGATAGTTCTGGGTTCATCATCAGTTATAGTTAAGGCAAAACCTGAACAGAAAGCAGATGGACTGTACCTTTCTGGTTGCCTTCTTTCCTGAACTGATCTTCTCAAAGTTGGAGTTTGTGGCTCTTCATCTTCTGAGTCTTCTTCTGTTGTAGAGTCTGATTCATCCACCTTTAGCTCAAACTCTATCTTCTCAGGTTCCTTTGGTAGGACTTCATGTTTAACAACATCTTTCACTTCTCTAAACACCACATCTCGGCTGTACACAACCTTCCTTGTTTCTGGGTTCCAAAGCTTGCAACCCTTTAAACCATCCTTATACCCAATAAAGATGCACCTTTCAGATTTATTATCCAACTTGGTCCTTTTCTCCTTTGGAACATGTACATATGCATCACATCCAAATACCCTTAGATGTGAAAGAGAAGGTTTCTTACCAGTCCATACCTCATGTGGGGTCTTATCCTCCATCACTGATGAAGGTGATCTGTTAACCAGATAACATGCAGTCTCCACCGCCTCTGCCCAGAATTCTTGTCCTAACCCGGTACCACTGTGCATGCTTCTTGCCTTTTCCATCAGTGTTATATTCATTCTTTCTGCAACTCCATTTTGCTGCGGTGTGTATGGAGTAGTCTTCTATCGTGCTATACCACACTTCTTACAGAACTCTTCAAATTCCTTCTTGCAGAACTCCCCACCATTATCTGTCCTCAACACCTTTATCTTCTTCTCTGTATGGTTTTCCACCAGAGCCTTAAATTCTTTAAATTTGTCAAAGACTTCAGATTTCTTCCTCAAGAAATATATCCAAGTATTCCTTGAGAAGTCATCTATGAATGAAACATAGTACACAGACTTTCCCAGTGATGGAACTGACACAGGTCCAAACACATCACTGTGCACAAGCTCTAATATCTTGTTTGCCCTCTTAGCACCAGAAGGAAAACTCACCCGATTATGCTTCATATACACAATGTTCACGTAAATCGAAATCCGTAGAGAAACAGACATACCTTCTACCATATCATTTCTATGCAGTATCCGAAGGCCCTTCTCTCCAATATGTCCAAGCCTTTGATGCCATAGCATGGTCTTTTCTCCAGACACAGCTAGGCTTTCCGTCCCACTTTCAGGAACCACAGAACTGTTACACCCATCAATAATTGTGCTACCTTGTAGCTTGTACAGAGTTCCAGTCCGAACTCCCCGCATTAATACCAGTGCTCCCCGAACCATCTTGCAGGCATCTTTCTCGAACACTGTTTTTACACCTGCATCATCCATCTTGCTTACAAAAATCAGATTTCTGGCCAATGCAAGAATATGCAGAACACCAGGAAGTGTTCTAATCCTTCCACCTTGCAGCTTCAGCTGACCTTTCCACGTCCGACGATTCTAGCCTTCCTATCATCCCCTAGGAAGACATCACCATCATATTTCTCATACTCGCAGAACCACTCCCTATGGGGAGTGAAGTGAAAGGATGCACCTGAGTCAATCAACCATGACTCATGATCTACATGTGTATTTGAAGAAGAAGCCAAATACACATCCCCACCTTCATCCGAGGTGGTTTTTACCTCTGCAGAAGTAGCATCATCAGATCCCTTTCCTTTCTCAGGAGCTTTAGATCTGCAGTCCTTTTTGTAGTGCCCTTCCTTCCCGCATTTCCAGCACCGCTTTACAAACTTTACAGGAGATTTAGATCTCCCTGTAGATTTGGATCTCCCACTCAAAACCTTATTCTTGTTTCTATTCTGGGACCTTCCTCGTATAGATAAGGCATCTCCATTATGACCCTCCATATTTCTCCGTCTCATTTCCTCCGACAGCAAGGCTGAGACAATGTCATCAAAATTCAAGGTAGTTGTATTGCTACCTATTGCAATAAACAGACTGTCCCACAAGTCTGGTAGAGAGCATAACAAACTGATGCACTTATCTTCATCTGAGATTCTAATATCAACAGATGATAGCTGACTTACCACAGTATTGAAGGTGTTCAGATGCTCTGTCACCGAGTCTCCATCCTTCATCCTTAGGTTATACAACTTTTTCCGCAGGAACAACTTATTCACCAGAGACTTAGATTGGTACAAAGTCCCTAGCTTTTCCCACAAGGTCTTCACCGTAGCTTCCCCATATACATTCAACAATACTGAATATGAGACACACAACCGTATTGTGCTTTTAGCCTTCCAATCCATTTTCTTCCAGTCTTCATCTGACATTCCTGTTGGCTTAGTACCTGGATCTACCGCGATCCACTGATCTTTATCCACCAGTAGATCCTCCATCTTGAGCTTCCACAACTCAAAAACTTGACCATTAAATTTCTCGATCTCTATCTTTCCGCCACTCGCCATCTTCTCTCACCGCAAGAATCGATCCCGCAGATCTCCCACTGAACAGGGTCTACCTCAGGCCCGAACTAAAAACCTCAGCAGCAAAGGCGTCCCCTTGAAGCCGAAACAACTCTGATACCAAATGTAGGTTTTAACCCTGAACAGAAATTATCTACACATGAATCTTATAACAGAAAATAAACAATAGCGAGAGCATAAAACATAAAACAAATAAACATAGAGATTTTCCTCTGGATCCCAAATCGGGACGACCAGCTTGATTTTTCATTATATTCCTTTTAGTGTTACAACACATATATATACATGATGTAGCATACATAAACCCCAATCCATAAACAATGGATTAGAACATAACTGTAGTTCCCTTGACCGGATCTACAAAAAATACCAGGAGCCGAAAACCATCATACCCCAAAACCATGTGCAAAACCATGCATAAAACCATGGACGCGGACTACCCACCGGAAATTAAGGACCAAAAATTTTCGCCGGGGCGCTGCCTCGAACCCTGACAGGGGGGGCTACCGCCCCCCCTGTGACCCCCCCGTTGTGCCCAGCGCAAAGGGGGGGCTATCACCCCCCCGCACGTGCTTAGTCATGGAAAGAATATAACACATACCCAACAAGCAAGACATGACTGGAAAACGCATTTTCTAGGAATGGATGCTACAGGATTTGAAACCAAGACCTAGAACCCTTAGACCAATGTATCTAAGACCGAAATCCAAGAGGAGGCTCAAAAGAAATCACTCTAGGTGGGTTAAACAAGTCTCCCACACCTAGTTGTCTTGAGAAAGTGCCCAATGAAGGGGCTATAGAAATGTATGAACATACAATGGAGTATCAACGTTATTTTAATGAGCCAGCCAGCATACATGAAGATTTGAATAGCCGTAAAATGTATATTATAGCAGAAAATGTATACAAATCCTTGAGGAAACAATCACTCAAGCAAGGCAATGCTCAAAGGAATATGTACATGAAAAGAGATGAATACTACTACATAGGAATTTCGGCAGGCTAAAAGGACGCAGCTTATTGGAGAAATTGCATCATACAGAATAATAATAGAAATATATGACAATTTATGGTTCTAGAAATGAGGGGGAGCAATCTCTCAACCCCCGAAAACAATAATACAACAATCTTGAGGAGGATTGGCTAAAATACACAACAATGGTAAAATGCCAGAGTTGTTGGGTAGTAGCTGCAACTCAAAACTGGAAATGAATAGAGAAGGCTGAAGATGATTAACAATCTAAGTAGAACTCCTCCAATGGATCTTCCAAGTGAAAGGCTGATCCCATCACTGAATATCTCACCCTCCAATCAACACTGCAAGCCCTCACTACAGATGCACACTGTAAATAACATAGTCACTGAGGGAGACTGCGCTGTAGGTGGAATAGAAAGTGTTGGCCAAGTGCCAAGATCTGAATTCTGCTCTGAATCCTCCCTTACTGATCTTGGAATAGAAAGTGTTGGCCAAGTGCCAAGATCTGAATTCTGCTCTGAATCCTCCCTTACTGATCTCCCAAAGGAAATAAGGCTCCCTCCTTAGAAAATTAGCTTTGGAAATGGTGTTGTGGAACCTCCACTACAACACCCTGCAACAAAACATTATACTTGAGCATAAATAACATTGTAGCTGAAGGAGGTGGCTTGGCCTTGAGCCTGGATGTGGAGAAATTAAGTGCAATCCTTAAAGAGGCCTCTCAAGAAGGAGAAGGAATCCTCAACAAGAATCCCTCATGCTAAACAACACTGCAACTCTGCTAAATAGCAGGAGACTACAAATAGTCTAAGCAGACAAGAAATTAATAATACATAACATGAGTAACAATGGCTGCCTTTCCCTCCTTTTAAAAAAATTCAAGCTCCCTCTCCATGGGTCCCACTCTTTAGGGTTTCCTCCATCAAGGAAACTTCCCTCCTCTTTCACTACGCTATCCCACAAGATGATCTCCACCTCCTATCTCTGATTCGTTTGACTTGGTCAAACTTGACCTTGTCTTCCTGCAAATGTCCCTTTTCACACATGAGGGTGTGAAATCAAATTTCACTGATAATCCCCTTCCATACTGAGAGGGATTTTATCCATGTTTTTATTATGTATGGGCCTCCTCACCCAATTATTCAAGTCTTAAGTGAAAACAACAAAAAATTAATATTCCATTTAGTTGCATGCTAAAAGTGGAATATTACAGGATTTGAAGAATAGTCAAAGTTAGTGAATATTTGATATTATTTGGATGATGATATGGTGGAAAAGGTTGTTGAGCTATTGACTGAGTATCAAGACCTGTTTCCTACAAAATTATCTTAGTTTAAGGATATAATTGGAGAGCTTGGGGCATGAATATCACTTTGAAACTTGATGCGTGACCTATGAAGTCGCACCCATATACATTGAATCCCGATACAACCAAAAATTTAAGGAATATTTGGGTAAAATGGTTGTTTTTGGTTGCTGGAAATATAGAATCAGTGGAGGAGTCAGATTGGGTGAGTCCTATGGTGGTATAGGATAAGAAGACTAAAGGAGAAATAAGGATTTGCGTGGACCTGCGTAAACTGAATTATTCATGTGTTCATGATCTATTCCCAACCCCATTTTATGGTGAGATCCTGGACAATGTAGGAGGACAGGAAGCTTAGCCCTTTACATATGGGTTCTCATGATATCATCACATTAGGATTGCGTAGGAGGATATAAGTAAGACAACCTTTACAACAGAATGGGGATTATTTCAATACACAATCATGCCATTGGGATTGACTAATGCGCCTGGTATCTTCTTGTGTGTAGTAGTAGCTGCATTTAAGGAATATATTGAAAATTTCTTAGAAGTCTACTTTGATGATTGGAATATATTTGGGTTGTTGAAGAAGCATGTATCAAGTTTGCGCCTAATGCTAGATACCTATAGGAAGTATCAGATATCACTTAATATAAAGAAGGTGATGTTTTGTGTGCCAGTCAGGATATTGTTGTGTCATATTTTCTGCTAGAAAGGATTGATGGTGGATCCCGTGAAGATCACAGTGATTGTTAATCTAGAAGTTCCTACTAATGTTAAACAACTGCGCTCAATTTTGGGGCATAATAGATATTATCGGAAGTGTTAGCCACCTATAAAATTTGTTATATCAAAAGGTGGCTAAGACTTTTTTAGCCTTCAAGGAACAAATTTTAATGCTAAAAAGTGTTGGCTCTTGAAGACTCTTGAAGACTTCATGCCTCTATCCAAAATCTTCATTTGCTATTTCCATTTTATACTCTATAATTTCTGCTAAAATTCCAAGAGAAATATTGTTGTAAAACCATCATTTCCCCCCCCCTCTTCCAAAACTAACCTTCATTTTTCTCCCCTTCTTCTCCATAAACTCCTTTATTTTTCATGATTCCTCTTCTCCCATTCGTGAAAATCCTCTTTACCTAGTTTAAAACTCATTTTTAAACTATACCGAAACCCCTAAATCCATTGAAAACTCTGAAAATTTTCATAAAAAACAAGTTTTTGTTACCATGGACTTAAGCCCCCTTGGGCTAAGTCCTAACCACTTCCCCACCATACGCTTTGGGGCTGGAACCAAGCGCAAACCCTTTTCGGCACTTATCGCATCGCAAACATCCAAGTGAGAAAGTCTTTGTGCCATTACAAATACTTTCCGATGCGATTAAGCCTCGTGTTTTATAAACCCCGATCATATCATTTTTCATATAAACCGTGACCCTGCCTTCCACGCTTAAAACCTTGTAATAATCCATTCCCGATCACCTTTTTTATTTTGTAAAGTCATAAAACCCATTTATTCAAAGTTTTGATCTGATGTGCCAAAGTCACGTGTTAAATGAAAATGGTTAGATTAAAATGACCCGATCGCGCAATCGCATCGGAGAAATTCACAATGGGTTGATTGAAAGACCCGCATAAAAATTTTTGATGCGATTGGGTCATATATACATAAAATCTTCCCCCCCACCTTTCTACTCCATATAACTTTCACCTGGGACCAAGTGTCAAAGATCCAAGGGCGCTCAAATCGCATTGCAAAATTCCAATGGGTTCATTGAAAAGCCCGAGCCCGAGGTTCCGATTACGATTAGCTCTTTGATATATATACCCCGGGCCCATCATGTTCCATATAACTAAAGGCCCCACAGTCGGGAGCCTATCCACTTCATATGTATAAAACCTACCCCCAAAACCAAAAATTTCGTATAATATTAAACTTTGGTTCTATAAAGTTTTAAAGGGTTTTCTGTCGGTTCGCTTTAAAAGAAATCCTTGCCATTGATTGTAAGCTGATCAAATGGCCAATGCTAATCGCATCATATTTTTTCATCGCATGCCTTGGTTTTCTCCCTCTAATCAGCTAACCCTCCGATTCATTCTCCACCATTGATCTAATCCTTAGATCAATGGCCAGCGCTCATCGCATCGGAGTTTTTCATCGCATGCATTTGTTTGCTCCCTCCGATCGGCTAACCCTCTGATTCATTCTCCACCGTTGATCTAATCCTTAGATCAATGGCCCGCACTACATCGCATCGCAAGTTTTTTTCCGAGACCATTAACATGATTCCTCCGCCGATTGCGATCCTCCTATTGGATCTAGACCGTCCACGTGTCCAGATCGGACGGTCACAAATCATTCCCATCTTATTCTTCCCCCTTCTCTCCTTTTTTAAACCTCTTCTACGCAGATCTCCACCGTTGGATGCTTCCATCCAACGGCTACGCTCCTCCCCACATCTTCTGCAGCAGTTAAACCCACAACACAGGATTTCTTGATATTTTGTGTGTTTTTGCAGGATTAATGGTTTTCCATTATGTTAAAAGAAAGGGCCAAGGGTCGAGAATGACGATTCCCATGCCTTCAATTTATCAAAGAGAACCATTCATGGGGTTCTACTCCATGTCTCGTCATTACTTCATGAGGCAGTGATGCCATATGAGCCCTGCGTGGCCCTGCACATCGACAAGACACAATGTTATTAAATCACGATTAAAAGAGTATCAGTGTTGAAGACAGAGCACAACAAAAAAGAATATTGAAGACTGATTTGTGGGAATTATGGCTAAGATTGATTATCAAAATCCTAATCCCACACATTAAAACATAGTTAAAAGAAAATCATAAATGTCTAACAGACAGAAAGGCCTCCACCGCCACATTTGAGGCGAATTGATTCCTCCCAGCTACCATAAGTGCCACCTATGCCTGAAAGCATTGAAACAGAGGCCGAAGTTATTGTTCAAAATCAGATATTCACCTCAGCACAGCCAGAGAGTTACTTCTACAAGGAACTTAATGCAAGAAATGTCTGCAGAGTTACTCCAACATGAAACAGAGCCTCAAAGGTCAACAAAAGCTCCCACCGAGCTTAATTCATAAATGTAAATCAATTAATACAGTAACACACCTGTAAAATTCTCCATCGAGTCCCTCAAAGGCTGAGAAGTCGTTAATCTGTATTAATTTTCCTGAGAGATCTTTTATCAGATTTCACCTCCTCATTCCTCTATAAATACTTTTGTAGAAGATGAGAAATTGTTGGTTGCAGAACTTTGAAATACATTTGAGCTTAAAATTCTAATTGTAAATAGTGTTCACTGGCCCTTGGAGCTCTGCTTGTGATAGATTAGTTAGGCTGAATAGAGAAGATGATTACTGAACTGAAACATTGGACCTGAAGACTGTAATCGGTTTGACATCAATAACAAGCTGTTTCTTGGGATCCTGGTCTATATCACTGGTGAAGTGCCCATTTCTTTGTTATTGTTTTCCTTCTATATATGTCATATTGTTCACTATTCTCTGATAAAGAACAACATTTATAGAGTTAGGATTGACTGTTTACCAGTACCCTTCTCTAACTGATAAGCTTTATCTCAATGTTTTCCTCCAATTTGTTTATTTAAGAATGATTCAATACAGTTTAAGCAGTTAGGAGTGTTGGCGTTCCCTCGTCCTACTGTTTGCTTTAAACATTATTCTTGAAAGTTATTTTCGTCATTTTCTTATTAAAGTTAGACTAGAAAAGTGATGGTTTGCCCTGTTTCTAGTTCCTTTTCTCCAAAGGCAGATTTTGAAGGTTTCCCTTGGTGTTGGCCGAAAGCAGATTAGGTTTAAAAGTACCTTATCTGATCTTAGGTTACACTTTGTTTCTCTTATATGTTTTCATACTTTCTGAAGGTAATTATGCGGATTATTGGATTTTTTGTCAATTAAGCTGCTTTAATACGAACTCGCCCAAGAAGTCTATGGTTAGCCCTGTTCTTGGCTAGTTTTAAACAGTTACTTAAGAGGCTTTTCTTGTTTGGAATGACTATAAATCCCTTGTGAAATTATTATCAGGTTCCACCCCTCCAACACTTTATTTTTTCCATTCCATCATTTTAATCTCAATAATATTGTGATATAGATGACTTGCCCCTTGGATCACTCTTGATGTTGTTGCTCAATTAAAGCCTTGTTATGACTCCATATCCCAATGGACTAAAAAACAGCGTTATATCTATCTTTTAGCTAAATTTGTTCTATTTGCTTGCAACTTATAACCTTTGAAACTCTTTGCACTTAGAACTTTCCCCTCAAATAATATTCATGCTTAACCATCCAAAAACAAAACAAACCCTTGGCCTTCATAACTAGCCTAATATCATTACCCAAACTTCAAAGACAAATCCATCTTTGCACCTATTGGAGAGATCCCTCTCCGGATTCAGGAGGGCTAGATCCTAGAGTCCCAAAGTGGTTGAAATAATGTTACTTCTGCAGTTTTAGTCTCACCAATCTGCTAAAATTACAGATTCCTAACATTTCTGGTGACTCCACTGGGAAAAACTTCCCTTAAAATAAATAAAACTTTGAGAGTAAAAAGCAACCTTTCCAAGCACTACCAAATAATGGTAATCATGATAAAATTTGTTGAATCAGTGATGAACTAGGTAAACCCTAGGATTCTCATAAGATTTTATCTAACCTTGAAAAATCAGCTGGCTTAGCCATAAGAGTGGACTGTCTTTGTCTCATGACCGTAGCTAAGTTTTGAAACAGAGCTGGGATATTCTTAAAAACCGCACAACTGAAAAAAAACTCAGAAAAACCTAAAAATATTTCAGATTGGTATTCAATAAACATGGTGGTGGCCCATAAAACCTTTTACCTCTGAAAAGAGCTAAAAACTTCCACTTGGCAACTCCACAATCCTTAACAGACCTTAAGACTCCACTGGGAAGAACATTTGTTATTATAATATCATCCAAAATCAGTTAGAGGATTGTAGGATTAAATTTTGTCTAAACAGACGAGTTAACCTCTTAAATATTGTCATACCTGGTTGAACTTCCTCTGTTTATTTGGGTCTAAAAAACATAGCATAGTGGCTTCTAGAAAGATTCATACTAGAGCCTACCCAGACCCTGATCCACCTGAATTAGTCAATAACCCATAAAGTATCCTTAGAAAGTCTCCTAGGATTAAATTATCAACTGTTTTCAGATCACCCTTGAGAGCTAAGTCAGTTCCTGAAAATATTACAACTCTACAACAATCACAAGCTGACTTAGTAAATCCATTTAGAACTAGGTCACTTGATGATATAATCCAGCTAGACTATAAGTATTCACTTTCATCCCCGGAGACAAGTGAACATCGTGGTAGTAGAGAAACAACACCTCCTGATTTGCATTTCCTTCACAATTTAGGTGTCTCTCATCCAAGATCAGCTCAACAATCTACTGTTGTTCCATCCACATCCCTTCATCCTTCATTCACTAGTCAAACCACTCCACTTCAGCCCACTTTCCCTTTTGTTAATCCACCCCTTGTGAATCCACCTACACCACATATAATGGCAGCATGGTATGCTCCCTTAGTCCTTCCTGTACCATTAGTCAATCTCCCACAGGACTATCAATCCAAAATTTCATTATATGATGCTAGTAATGTTACAACTACATCACAACATGTGGATAAGATGAACGACTACTTTGACAGAAATGAAATTGATGATGATTCTGTCAAGCTTAGATTATTTGCTCAGAGCTTAGGGGGAGAAGTAAGAAAATGGTTCAAAGGCTTAACCCCCCATAGTATCAATGATCTCCAAGCCTTCCATCAAACATTCTTAAACAAATGGGAAGTAAATAAAAACCCTCTCCAAGTCCTTTCTGACTACAAGAACCTCCATAGAAACATTAGGGAAAGTGTGCAAGCTTATTGCACTAGATTTAACAGTGTGTATAATGCACTTTCCCCAGAACTAAAACCTCCACAAGGCTTAGCTTTAAACAAGTTTCCTGAAGGGTTTGACCCTGAGATGGCCTATTAGCTGAGGGAAAGAGATCATGCAATCCTTGAAGAGATGCAAAAGGGTTCTCTTTCTGTGGAAGTCAACTTAATGTAAAAGAGAGAAAGAATGAAAAATGAAAAGAGGGTTTTCTTTAGAGAGGAATCTTCACCCTCTACTTCCAACTCAAAGATGGAGAGAATGATGGAAGACATGATGAAAGATATGAGCATAATTAAGAGAGCACAAGCTAGTAAAAACCAAACTGCTCCTCAAAATAGAAACCATAACCAAAACCAGAATTTTAGAAGGAATCAACCTCCAAACAGACCCAGGGAAGATGATCAGTAGATCACTCTGCCCTTTCATCAAAACTATGTAAGTGAGGTTGATGAAATAGATGAAATAACAGAGGAGGATGATATCAACATGCTGGGGGTAGATAATGATGACTTTGAGATTCATTATGATAGAAAACAAGGTCTATACACACCTTATAATGACATAAGAGATGATGATGAAAATTATTATCAAGACATGGAAAATGTCATCATAGAATCTAAAAAATAATATGACCTTAGAAGCAAAACCAGTCAACAAACCCCCAACAACAAAACCTCTGACAAATCTTTACAAAAAAACACTGTAACCAAGCCTAAAATTGTCAAACAAAAGGATAAAACAGTGGCTGTAAATTTTGGTAATGATAAAGAAAAAGACACTCAAAATAATGAAAAACAGAGTGTAGACATTATTAGTACTAACATCTCAGCTAGTACTCCTGTTAAAACCATTTTGTCAAATGTAAATAGGACAAATCAGCAAGTTGATATTACTGATAAAGTGACAGCTAATAAGGCTGAGACCAGTGCTTTAAAAGGTCAAATCCCTTTAAGCTTGGAGCATGAAATTTCCAAAATCAAAATCTCTGTTCCCTTGACTGATTTATCTTCCCAGCATGTATATAGGACCCAAATTTTGAAGGCTTTAAATATAGAGGAAAATGAGGATACAGTCAATCTTAATGGTGACCAACCCGAGCTTATTTTTGGTCCAAAGATTGAAGGTATGTATCAAGAGGGACCTGTTCCTCCCTTTTATGTGAGTTTAAACGTTCATGAAATTTTTTTTCACAACGCTATGCATGATTCCGGGGCTTCTCATAATGTAATGCCTAAAGATGTGATGGAGAGCCTTGGTCTAGAAATCACTAGACCTTACAAATACCTTTACTCCTTTGACTCAAGCAGAGTAAAATGTTTAGGATTAATCAAAGACCTCTGCATTAGCTTAGCACAGATCCCAGCCAAATGCTTAGTAATGGACATTGTTGTGGCTAATGTGACCCCAAAGTATGGAATGTTATTATCTATATCTTGGGGGGCTAAGTTATAGGGGACTATGCAGATGGACATGACCTATGCGACTATCCCTGTTTTCAATCAGACGAGATGAATTTACAGGGAGTCTCATATGCAATACACAGTTACAAGTCAAGACTGACCACAAAACTACCCTTTATACTCTGTAAACACAGGCCTTGATTCATTTATCCTTTTTAATGATGAGATATTGGATGAACAAGTCACTTTAAATGAACTAATGGCCGACAAAGAGGAAGAGAAATGCAACGCAGGAGTCTCAGAACAGTTTGCTAAACATATAAAATCTATCAAACAGAACGCACGTCTTAAAATACAAATCATACGTCCATCAATTTTTAACCTTGACAGTCAAGAAATAATTCCTCATCTTAACGAGAAACCAGAGGAATTAAAACAAATTCAACTAAGCGCTGATATTCAAAAACAAACCGAAGGCACGCTTGTTGAAGAAGATAGTGACCCAACTGTCAAACCCGAAACTAATCCTCTATGGAGTATGAACTTCAATAGATCCTGCACTAGGAACAATGCTGGTGCAGGGGTTTGGATTTGCAACACTAAAAGCAAGCACACAGAAAGTCTTTCCTGTAGATTAAACTTCCTGTGTTCGAATAACATAGCGGAATACGAATCCCTTCTTTTAGGCTTATGATTATTGAAGAAATTAGGAGCCAAAATAATTAATGTGTATGGGGATTCAGAGTTAGTCATTAGGCAAGTCAATGGGGAGTATAATGCAAATCATCCTAGACTTAGGGCCTACCGAAATGATGTCGTGGACCTTTTAAGAACTTTCGAGGAGTACAAATTAATTTTTGTCCCAAGAAAAATAAATATTGTGGCCCACAATTTAGCCTTTGCGGCTAGAACATGCTTAACTCCATATGAAACCAAAGACTGCACAACTCAGATAAAATTTAGACTAGCCGTTCCTGATAACGAAAAATATTGGTAGATGTTTAATGGAGACAAACAAATAGAAGACTTCATGCAGTTCAGAAACGAATTCGAACTACCAAGTTTGGATTCAGATTATGAAACCAACTGCCCTAGTGAAGAAAATTTTCTGGATGAAGAGGAAAGGTCTCCTGAAATTGCTAATATAAACCTATTATCTAGCAAACTTGAAAACGAAACAGAAATGAATGCAGAGTTCGAAACAGAGGAGTTAGAATCTCTGCACTCTAAAGATGAAAGTTTTCCTAAGGGTCTGCCCCCTTTAGAAGAGTTGTTTGATTTTAACGATGTGGAAAATAAACCAAAACTGGAACCTGTAGAGACTGAAGTGGAAAAGTGCAATATTGGCAGTGAACTTAAACCTATGATGATTAAACTGTCTAATACTTTACCAACTCACATTAAACTCGAATAAATAGAGCTGTTTAAAGAATTTTCTGATGTTTTTGCATGGAGTTACGAAGATCTTAAATCCTATGACACTGAAATAATACAGTACAAAATTCCCCTCAAAGAAAACCAAAAACCTTTCAAACAGAAACTGCGCAGAATAAACCTTGTTCAGTTGCCTTTGGTTCAGAAGGAGATCATGAAAATGTACGATGTTGGTATTATTGTCCCTATTAGATATTCCGAGTGGGTGTCTAATCTGGTGTCGGTTAGGAAGAAAACTAGAGAGATCAAGCTTTGTATAAACTTTAGAGACTTGAACAAAGCTTCATTGAAAAACAACTACCCTTTACCTAAGATGGATCATATTTTACAAAGGGTGGTAGGGTCTAGAATAATTTCTTTGCTTGATGGCTACTCAGGGTACAATCAGATCTTAGTTCACCCTGCTGATCAATTAAAGACAGCCTTTACTGCACCATGGGGCACTTTTATGTATGTAAAAATGCCTTTCGGTCTGACGAATGTTGGATAAAATTTTCAGAGAGCCATGGACATAGCATTCTCGGAGGAACTGGGCTACTTCATCATTATATGACTTGATGATGTCACTGTGTTTTCAAAAATAGATGAAGGGCACTTAGAACATTTGAGAAAAGTTTCGAGAAATGCAGAAAGTTTGGAATATCTTTAAACCCTAAGAAGACACTATTCGGTCTCCAAGAAGGTAAACTTATTGGGCACATTATTTCTGAGGAGGGTATAAAGATAGATCCAAAGAGGATTGAGGCCATATTGCAAATCTCTCATCCTTGGAACATCAAAGAGTTGCAATCTTTCATTGGAAAGATTAACTTTTTGAGAAGGTTCATCCCCAACTTGGCTGAGCTCCTTATAAATATCACAAAAATGTTAAAGAAGGAGCAAGGGGTAAAATGGACCTTGGAAGCAAAGAAGTCTTTTGAGCTGGTGAAACAAGCGTTAACCAAAACACTGGTTCTTATAAGTCTTGATTTTTCAAAGGATTTTTATATTTTTTCATTTGCATCAGAACATACCATAGTTGTTGTCCTTTTATAGAAAAATCCGCAAGGAAAAGAGCAGCCTATTGCATTCTTTAGTAAGGCATTGAGGGATGACCCTCTGAAGTACAACATTATGGAGAAGCAAGCTTTTGCTTTGGTTAAAGCTTTGAAATACTTCAGAGTGTACATCCTTCACTCACACATCATTTCCTTTGTCCCAAAATCAGTTGTTAAAGACATTCTAACGCAGGACCCAGATGGTAAGAGAGGTAAATGGATTGCTGTTATTCTTGAATATGATTTAGAGATAAAACCCACTAAACTCATTAAAGGCCAAGGTCTAGCTAGATTAATGGCTGAAGCCAATTTTGAAGTTCTTGATATTAATATTATTGATGCTTTGGATGACCAAGAAGGATTCTCAACTCCTATTGTTGAAGACCATTTTATGAATTCTCCTTGGTATGCTGATATTATTTATGTGTTGCTTAATTTAAATACACCTCTTGGTTTGACAAAGACAAAGGCAATATTCCTAAAGTTAAAAGTCGTAAACTATTGCATTATTGATAAATGTCTTTATTGGAAAAATTCAAGTGGTCTATTGCTTAAATGTTTTCCTGAGTTGGATGTAGATAAGGTTAAGAACGAGTTCCATGAAGGAGAGTGTGGAGGTCATTTATACTGGAAGACAACAGCCAACAAGATTTTGAGGGATGGTTTCTATTGGCCTACTCTTTTTCCGGATATACACAAAATGATCATTGCCTGTCATAAATGTCAACTTTTTGAAGGCAAAAGAAAACTGCTACCCCTGCCTCTGCATCCAATCACTGTTGAAGCCCCTTTTCAACAGTGGGGACTTGAGTTCATAGGAGAAATCCATCCACCATCTTCTGCCCAGCATAGATGGATTCTTACTGCCACAGACTACTTCAATAAATGGATAGAAGCCATTCCTTGTAGGAAATCCAATGACTCTGTTATTATAACTTTCATTGAGACTAACATTCTCTCCAGATTTTGCTGTCCTACCAAAATCATCACTGATAATGCAGCAGCAGTTGGATCAAAGAAGATGGTTGAATTATGTCACAGATATAAGATAACATTGGGGAATTCCACGGCCTATTACCCTCAAGGTAATGGACTTGCAGAATCCTCAAACAAGAGTTTAGTGAACATGATCAAGAAACTGTTGGAGGATAAAAAAAAGTCTTGGCACATAAAGCTGGTCCATGCACTTTGGGCTGACAGATTGACTTTGAAGAAATCCATTAGTATGTCACCTTTCCAGCTTGTGTATGGTACTGATGCAATTTTTCCAAATAGCCTTGGTGTACCAGTGATGAAGTTCATTCAAGAATTGCAAAATGAATAAAATGACATGATCAGAAGAATAAATCAGACCATTCATCTTCAGCAAACTAGAGAGGAGGTTTATAACAAAGCATTGCAGAAACAGGTCAGCATTAAAAAGCTTTTTGACAGAAGAACAAAGGCCAGCAATTTCAAGATTGGGGAAAAAGTTTTAAATTGGGACTCAAGGAGGGAAGAAAAGGGCAAGCATGGGAAATTTGACAACTTATGGCTTGGCCCTTATCTCATTCATTCAGCTGCTGGTAACAATGCCTATTTCTTACAAGAGCTGAATGGATCAGAATTGTTTGGGGGTCTTGTCAATGGCAGGATGCTTAAACATTACTTCTCTTAATCCATGCTATGTTTTGAGGCCTTTTTATCTTTTTTCCATTATAAATATTTCATCCACCATTGCATTCAAAGTCAGAAAAATCAAAAATACAAAAACAATGAAAGAAAGGAAAGAGGGCAAATTGTCAAAATAATAAAGGTACAGCCCCATACCAAAAAGAGAAACAAATCTGAAAGTGTACAAGCTTAAATGCCACTCCTGCAAAACACACTTCTAGTTAGTCAAATAGCCTAATCTTGACTAATTAGTTTTAAATTTTCTGCTGATAGGATAGTGAATTCGATTTGCCAAACTGTTTAATCTTGGCTTATTAGTAGATAGATTAGGATAGAAATTAAAGGTTCAAACATGTTCAAAATTTGAACCTAAGTTTCCAAAGAGAGATGACTCAAATATGTTCTATTTTCTTGAGTCAGAAACAAAGATAAACTGGTTCTAAACAGCTCAAACAAGAGTCAATTTATAGCTGTAAAGGATAAAGGGAGTGCTTGAATTTTCAGATCCTAAGCCTTCCATTTTGTTTTAATTTTCTGCGAAATAAGATCTATGTGCATCTTGTTTTTTATGCCATAGACCAGCATCAAGTTACACTGTTTAATCCTGACTTGTATTCTTTTTAATTTCTGTTCTAGAATTTAGAGAATAAAGTCTGTTGGACAATTTAACCCCAACAGACAGTAGATTAGATAGAGAATCATATGGGCTCAACTGCTTAATCTGAGTCCATGGAGAAATAAGAAGTAGAAATAGATTAGTCTTCCCGCTTTCAAAAGAATAAAATGTTGTAAAAGAGTTTTCCAATCCAAGTGCACTCTAATGAAAAAAAAAATGTTAGATCAGTAGGATTGGGTAGGTAGAAAGCTTGTTGATGAAAGAACCATTGTTTTTGTGGCTGCTAATATGTTTTCAAAGAAAGATCATCCTAGGAAAGGAAGGCCAACCCAATGGATGAGGCATAGGTCAGCCTCCTAGAGAACAAAATGGATGTGGCACAGGTCAGCCTCCCAAAGAATGCAAGTCTGAAGTTCTTGATGCCTCCAAGAAGGCACCATCCCCAAGTGGAGACATTGTTAGCCACCTATAAAATTTTTTATATCAAAAGGTGGTTAATACTTTTTGAGCCTTCAAGGAACAAATTTTATTGCTAAAAAGTTTTGGCTCTTGAAGACTCTTGAAGGCCTCATGCCTATGTCCAAAATCTTCATTTTTTATTTCCATTTTATACTCTGTAATTTCTGCTAAAATTCTAAGAGAAAGACTATTGTAAAACCATCATTCCCCCCCCCCCCCCTCTTCCAAAACTAACCTTCATTTTGCTCCCCTTTTTCTCCATAAACTCCTTTATTTTTCATGATTCCTCTTCTCCCATTCGTGAAAATCCTCTTTACATAGTTTAAAACTCATTTTTAAACTATACCGAAATCGCCAAATCCATTGAAAACTCTGAAAAATTTCATAAAAAACAAGTTTTTTGTTACCATGGACTTAAGCCCCCTTGGGCTAAGCCCTAACCACTTCCCCACCATACGCTTTGGGGCTGGAACCAAGCGCAAACAATTTTCGGGCTTATCGCATCGCAAACATCCAAGTGAGCAAGTCTTTGTGCCATTACAAAAACTCCGATGGGATTAAGCCTCGTGTTTTATAAACCCCAATCATATTATTTTTCATATAAACCATGAGCCCGTCTTCCACTCTTAAAACCTTGTAATAATCCATTCCCGATCACTTTTTTTCTTTTGTAAAGTAATAAAACCCATTTATCCAAAGTTTTGATCTAATGTGCTAAAGTCACGTGTTAAATGAAAATGGTTAGATTAAAAAGACCCGATCGCGCAATCACATCAAAGAAATTCACAATGGGTTGATTGAAATACCTGCATCAAATTTTCCGATGTGATTGGGTCATATATACATAAACTCCACCCCCCCTCCTTTCTACTCCATATAACTTTCACCCGGGACCAAGTGTTAAAGATCCCAAGGCACTCAAATCGCATCGCAAAATTCCAATGGCTTGATTGAAAAGCCCAAGCCCAAGGCTCCGATTGTGATTAGCTCTTTGATATATATACCCCGGGCCCATCATGTTCCATATAACTAAAGGCCCCGCAGTCGGGCGCCTATCCACTTAATATGTATAAAACCCGCCCCCAAAACCAAAAAATTCGTTTAATATTAAACTTTGGGTTTTATAAAGTTTTAGAGGGTTTTCCGTCGGTTCGCTTTAAAAATAAATCCCCGCTGTTGATCGTAAGCCGATCAAATGGCTTGCGCTCATCGCATCAGAGTTTTTCATCGCATGTCTTTGTTTACTCCCTCCAATCCATTCTCCATCGTTGATCTAAACTTTAGATCAACGGCCCGCGCTACATGGCATCGCAAGTTTTTTTCTGAGCGCATTAACATGATTCCTCTGAAGATTGCGATCCTCTGATTGGATCTAGACCATCCACGTGTCCAGCTCGGATGGTCCCAAATCATTCTCGTCTTATTCTTCCCCCTGATCTTCTTTTTTAACCTCTTCTATGCAGATCTCCACCATTGGATGCTGCCATCCAACGGTTACGCTCCTCCCCACATCCTCTATAGCAGTTAAACACACAACGCAAGATTTCTTGATATTTTGTGTGTTTTTGTAGGATTAATGGTTTTCCATTATGTTAAAATAAAGGGCCAAGGGCCGGGAATGACAATTTCCACACCTTCGATTTATCAAAGAGAACCATTCACGGGGCTCTACTCCATGTCTCGTCATTTGCTTCATGAGGCAGTGATGCCATACGAGCCCTGCGTAGCCCTGCACATCGATAAGACACTGTGTTATTAAATCACGATTAAAAGAGTATTAGTGTTGAAGACAGAGCACAGCGGAATAGAAGATTGAAGACCGATTTGTGGGAATTACGGCTAATATTGATTATTAAAAGCCTAATCCCCCACATTAAAACACAGTTAAAAGAAAATCATAAGTGTGTAATAGACAGAAAGACCTCCACCACCACATTTGAGGCGAATTGATTCCTCCCAGCTACCATAAGTGCCACTTGTGCCTCAAAGCATTCAAACAGAGGCCAAAGTTATTGTTCAAAATGAGATATTCGCTCATCGCAGCCAGAGAGTTACTTCTGGAAGGAACTTAATGCAAAAAATATCTACAGAGTTACTTTAATATAAAACAGATCCTCAAAGGTCAACAAAAGCTCCCACCGAGCTTAATTCATAAATGTAAATCAATTAATATAGTGAAACACCTGTAAACTTCTTCATCAAGCCCCTCAAAGGCTGAGAAGTGATCACTCTGTATTAATTGTCCTAAGAGATATTTTATCAGATCTTACCTCCTCATTCTTCTATAAATACTATTGTCGAAGATGAGAAAATGTTGGTTGCAGAACTTTGAAATACATTTGAGCTTAAATTTCTGATTGTAAATAGTGTTCACCGGCCCTTGGAGCTCTTCTTATGATAGATTATTTAGGCTGAACAGAGAAGATGATTGATAAAATAAAACATTGGGACTTGAAGACCGTAACCGGTTTGACATCAATAACAAAGCTGTTTTTTGGGATCCCGGTCTATATCATCAGAAGTGCCCCTTTCTTTGTTATTGTTTTCCTTCTATGTATGTCATATTTTTCACTATTCTCTGATAAAGAAAAACATTTATAGAGTTAGGATTGACTGTTTACCAGTACCCTTCTCTAACTGATAAGCTTTATCTCAATCTTCATCATTTGCTTATTAAAGTTAGACTAGAAAAGTGATGGTTTGCCCTGTTTCTAGTTCCTTTTCTCCAAAGGCAGATTCTGAAGGTTTCCCTTGGTGTTGGCTGAAAACAGATTAGGTTTAAAAGTACCTTATCTGATCTTAGGTTACACTTTGTTTCTCTTATGTGTTTTCATACTTTCTGAAGGTAATTATACAGATTACTGGATTGTTTGTCAATTAAGCTGCTTTAATACGAACTTGCCCAAGAAGTCTATGGTTCGCCCTGTTCTTGGCTGGTTTTAAACAATTACTTAAGAGGCTTTTCTTGTTTGGACTGACTATAAATCCCTTGTGAAATTATTATCAGTTTCCACCCCTCCAACACTTTATTTTCCATTCCATTATTTTAATCTCAATAATCTCCTGATATAGATGACTTTCTCCTTGGATCACTCTTGATGTTGTTGCTCAATTAAAGCCCTGTTATGACTCCATAGCCCAATGGAATAAAAACCAGCGTTATATCTATCTTTTAGCTAAAGCTGTTATATTTTCTTGCAACTTCTCACCTTTGAAACTCTTTGCACTTAGAACTTTCCCCTCAAATAATATTCATGCTCAACCATCCAAAAACAAAACAAACCCTTGGCATTCATAACTAGCCTAATATCATTACCCAAACTTCAAAGACAAATCCATCTTTGCACCTATTGGAGAGATCCCTCTCCAGATTCAGGAGGGCTAGATCCTAGAATCCCAAAGTGGTTGAAATAGTGTTGCTTCTGCAGTTTTAGTCTCACCAATCTGCTAAAATTACAGATTCCTAACAGGAAGTTCATCCAGGGTTATGCATTGATCATTGTACCCATGTAAAAATTGATAAATAAGGATGTGTCCTTCTGTTGGGATGAACATGTGAGAGGATTTTTGAATTATTGAAGGAGAAGATAGTCATTGCGCCCATATTAGACTTTCCAGATTGGTCGAAGGTATTTCATGTGCATATTGATTCCTCCTGCATCACGCTCGGAGCTATTTTAGTGAAACTAGGAGCTTGGGAGATCGATCATCCTATTACATTTGAAAGTAGGAAGATATAAAATGTATAGCATAATTATTCAACTGTTTGGTCAATTTATTGTGTCCTAAATTGCTGCATTTAATTTGTCAATCCGGGATTCGTAAGCTGATGAAGTGCGGCGCACTAAATGTGCAAGATAACCTATTTCTTAACTTTTTGTCGTTTTTGGTTTTCTAATGTAAGATGGAAATTCTAAAATAAAAACAAGTATGGTTATGATTGTTCAAGGAAATGATATCCTCTATAATGATTTACCAAATTGAAACTTAAAAAGGAATTTGAAACATACAATGACAAAACTTGAAAGGAAATGAAAATGTGTTGCTGAAATGAAAATGTGCTGCTAGTCTAATAAATCAAAACAGCGAACTATTGAGCATGAAAACCAAACTATCCTTGCTGCTGTCTAAACACAAAAGAAATTATGTTGAAAGAAATCCAAAAGTTGCAACAAAGTAAATCTAAATCAAATTACATCAACTTATCTTCCGATCCCTCATCATTAGTCCAGCTATGATTTTCGGAGGTAACCATAAACAACTTGAGTAACCTGATATCTAACTTGCATAAAATAAACTAATATCAAACTACACATTCATAATTCAACTCTCGACTACACGTCCAAACTTGTGGCTTCGGAGGCAATCGAAGATGTTATGAGCAATTTAATATGTCTAATTTGCAGAAAGGAAACTAATATCAAACTACACGTCCATAATTCAATCCCTCACCATCAGTCCAGCTGTGGCTTTCGGAGGAAACTAAAGATGTTATGAGAAATTTAATATATCTAAATTTAACCACTGAAGCAAATGAGCAAAACTGAAATGAACAAAGCAATACTAAAATTAAACAGAAACTAAGAAAAACAAATTAGCAGCAGAATAATGTTAATTCCATGTCATTAGTCAAAAAGTTATGCAAATACCCGGGCTGCCTATCTATAACTCGAAACAAGAACACTCGATTAGTGATTAATAACATAAAACATGAAAGACAAGTAAAATGAAAATTATGAAAGATTATAAATGTAAATGAAGCATATATACCATGAAAGATGCAATGTATAAACATGTGAATGGATTATGGCACAATGAGCTTTAAAGAAAACAAAAAAAGAACTATACACAATGCACGTAACCTTGGCAAGTGTAGGGCCCTCTTTGTGGCCTTGGCAACAATCTTCAAATACGAATTACGTTTGGAAACAGAGTCTTCTTATATTAAAATGCAGTCATAACAGAAAGGTGATGTTACGGCACAAGTGCAGCGTAATTACATTACAGAGCAGACTAATAAAAACTAACACAGAATAATCTAATATGCGTATGCAAACGTGTTATTTATAACAAAAGAAACATAACTAATTCCTAAATTTTATGTTGATGGAGAACACGTAGACCATTACGTCCACAGATCTAGGATCATGGCCGTATTGAAAAGTAAATATATGAGGAGTGGATGTTTGAATTTGGCTATGGAGCCATGTACAGATGTTGATTTGTCCTCCGCAATTCAGAAACGGCCATATGAACCTTCACGTGGCACGAAACAAAGTCCTGTCACCGTGGGCCTCTACGGTTGACTTCCATTTGGACACCTTTGACCGCAGCCTCTTTAGATGGATTTGCTCAAGCCAATAGGACACGATCCATGTCCACTATTTCGTACTTGCCTCCATGTGGCTCGTTTCTCCGAAGACACCCGTAGCATAGAGTTTCGCCAAAATAGTCAAAGGAGTTGCAAAGCAGCCCTCTTCATAGTGGCAAGATTCCGTTGTACGAAACAAAATCTAAATCAAACAAAGAAATTAAAAACCATGTTAGATGCTCTTGCAATTAATATACAAAATGATATTGAAAACTTGGGAGGTTCAGGGATGAAAATGGCATGGGAAGGTGTATGGAAAGATGCGTATTTGAGACTCAACATACCCCCATCAAGGGAAGGTGTCACATGTCCTCATGCAACCAAAATTTTGATAATCCTTCTTCTGCTCATGCCTTGACACTTCCAGCCGCATCCAGCCCTCTCCTCTTCTTCCTTGGTGCTGCCAACATTCTGGGCTTCTTCATTAAGCACCTAAATTTGATATTAACCAGTGCTCTGCTTAACTTCTGGCATTTCCTTTAAAATTTCTTGTTCTTCTTCTGCCATATTCCCAGATGTAGCATGGTATTATCATGAATGATTTTTTCCAATTTACATTGTTCCTTCAATGTCTCATTTTCATTTTTGATGTGTCTATTTAAAAGCTCTAGCTCAAAGACTTCCCCGTTTCGATTGGACTAAATCATCCTGGTGACCGTGTGAGGCCGAATGGACGAAGTACTGTGGACCCGTAGGGCCGTTTTTTCCAAAGATTCTATATAATCATATACTTCTTGCTGCTTGGGGTCTATTTTAGGTGTCATTTTTACTGGGCTAACCTCAAAATGCCGTGAAGGAGAGTTGTCCTCAAAATCAAGCCGAGAAGGGCTCACATCAACATCCGTCGAGAAGGGCTCACATCAACATCTCGTCGGAATAGGATGGACTTTGCTCACTGCACCGACCGAGAATGAATGAACCAAGCCTACTTAACTCGACCGAGAGTGAGATAGAATATGCTCACCGGGGATTGTTCGTATGTTTTCTTCTCCCAAGTCGATGAAATGAGGTCCTTTTATTTGCGTTTTCCTCAATTTCCCCTTAAGTCTGCTGCTTATTCTCACACGCTGTGGTCCACTATCTTTTTGCTTTTATTTCCCTTTCTCTTTCTTCTTAGCCATATATGACTGTGCTTGAAGGTGAATCAGTCTTTCAGATAACACTTGATGATCTTCTTCGAAAGAAGGAGTTTGATGTATAGCTTCAATACTTTTTCTCTCTTTTGGTGTTATTGGCTTTTTACCCTTAATTTCTTTCTTCTTCCTCTTTGACAGTCTCTCTTCCCTATCAGTTCTTTCAATTGTAGTAGTAGGAGTATTTTGAATTTCATCATTTTTTTTCTTTCTCCTACTTCTCTTTGATGTGCTACCTTCATGAATTTCTTGAGTAGGAGTAATTTGAGTTTCTTCATTTATTCTTTTTCTCCTAGTCCTTCTTGTTGTGCTACCTTCAGGAATTTCCTGAGTAGGAGTAATTTGAGTTTCATCATTTATTCTTTTTCTTCTACTCCTTCTTGTTGTGCTACCTTCAGGAATTTCCTGAGGTTCCTCAAAGAAATTTCTGATCAGAAATTGTTCCCATGTGTCTTTCTTCTCCTTTAACTCTTTTTCAATCAAATTTTTTACAAGACCGTGGTGATATAGATGTGGTTCTACATCTCCTAAATGTTTTTGAACAGTCACAGACATCTTCTTCAAGCTATTTAATAGAAAATATGGGAGATTGAGAGTTTGATTATCTAGAAAATTCATCAGCAACCTGGTATGGTACATATACATGGAACCAAAACGGCCTTCACAAGTAATAAATTTTTGAACAACTAGCAGCAAAGTAGCCCATTCCTCTTTCAATGCATGAACAAGAATTCCTCTTTTAAAAATAGTTATGTCCATACCTTGGTTTCGTAAGATTGTTCTCCAGGCTTCATCACTAATGATTTTATTCTTAAACCAACGCTCACCCTCTTGAAGAAGTTCCGTGGCAGATGCTATAGATGCCTCGTTCACCGCAAACTTAAGGTCTCCAATCTCTACTTCCAAGCCATTAAACGACCTTGCAAATGCTTTTGTCACTTCTTTATGATAACCTCTGAACTTTTGGATAAACCACAGCCACTTTGCTTTCTTCAATATATCCCTTACTTGCGGATATCCCTCCATGAACTTAGGTCCTTCCGGTTCTGCTCTTAGCAATTTACCCATTCTTCTTTCTGCTCTTCAAAGACTTGCCTGCGTGGAGGAGGGTTGAATGGAAGTAGAACGACTGAATACCCGGGAATGAGCACAATGACTTTGGGTAGATATCAGAGAGTGGGTATACAGACTATAGCGTAATAGAGAATGAAATGGAGTGAGACAGAATAGAAAGGGGTTTCGTGAGCACAACAGAGATACGGCTGAGAGATTAATAGAGTATAACACATCCGGCAGTGTTTTGAAATTTGGTGGCTGCGAAATAAATGTGAGCACGTTTCAACAACGGCTATGGATTTATGCGGCTGTAAGAGTCCGTGGTCAAATCAACTACGTCTCATTGTCACCAGTGGAATATTGGAGCATGAGTGAAGATCGGGGGTTTAATGATGGAACCGTTTGAGAATGAATGCGAGAGGATAATATGGAGATCGTGAAAGGTTACGGAATTGTCAATATAATCATTGCACATAATGGATGGAGCTTATGGTTCATAACTATATAAAAATGTGTTTTCAATGCTATTTGAAATAAATTTTACTCATACCTTTGGAATCTTTGCCTTTTTCCTTGATCTTCAATTAGTTGCTCTTCTTGAATGCTCCATGTCTTCAAAATTGGTCCTCACACCTGCATTTTAATTTCATGATTATGGAAATAACATCTGGCTGTACATTCTTTTGAAAATAGAGTTGTAGCTGCGGAATCTGCTTCTGGCTGCGGAAACTGGAGTCAGCTGCGGAAACAGATGTCAGCTGCAGAAACTGACACAACTATTATTTGGATGAATGAAAATGAACAAATGACAAATGACCAGATGGAAATGGTCATGAAAAAGAATTTTATTGATGAAATGGAATGAAATGAAGTGGAATGGAATGAAATGAAGTGAAATGAAATGGAATGAAGTGGAATGGAATGGAGTGGGTGGTCACAAAACTTGTGAAATGAAAGAGAGATTTTGTTTTTTTTGGAAAATATAGAGTGTTAGGTGTTCCTGATTTTCACCCTATATTTTCTGTATAAGACTGCCAATCAGTGATTGGTTTTCAGGCTTATACAATTTTTTATTTTATTTTATTTTTTATTTTTTTTAAACTGAAAAGAACAAAAGCTAGGCTGGTGGAGAAGAAGAATTCTTCTGTACCAGCCTGATTGCAGAATTCTCTTGAAACATTTTGACAAATTCCTCCTTTGAGAGTGGCTTATGATAAACTTTCAATCTATGGCCATTCACAATAAGAGGAGTTTGAAACTCATCAATGGTCTTGATTCTTACCGCTCCATTGCTAAAGATCTTGTCAATCTCATATGGCCCAAGCCAATGAGTCTGAAATTTTCCTTGAAAATCTTTAAACTTGGAATCAAATAACAATGCTCAATCTCCTTCTTGAAACTTCTTCTCTTTGATGTACTTGTCATGCCATTTAGCTCTTTGATATTGAACTAGATCAGTTCTTAAAATTGCCTCTTGTCTGATCTCATCTAGCTCATTCAACTGCTCCATTCTATGCTTTTGGGCTTCTGATAAGTCCATCCCCAACTGAACTGCTATCTTGAAGTTCTTGACTTGGAACTCAATGGGGAGCAAGACTTCTTTCCCATAAACAAGTTCATAGGGAGAATGTCCTGTTGTATTCCTCCATGTAGTTCTGTAGGCCCATAAGGCTTCAGGAAGCCTTTCTGCCCAATCTCTTCTATGTAGATGAACAGTTTTGGTGATGATACTTTCAAGAACTTTATTTGTGGACTCCACTTGACCATTTGCTTGCGGATGGTAAGGAGTAGATCTTTTGTGCTTGATTTTGTATTCTTCCATCAACTTCTCCACCAAATTGGATGTAAATTGGCTCCCCTGATCTGTCACAATTTCTCTTGGAACACCAAAGCGAGTAAAAATATCCTCATAAAGAAAATGAACAACTGAATTTTCAGTAGCAGATACTAATGCTTTGGCTTCTACCCATTTAGTAACATAATCAGTACAAAGCAATATATACTTCTTTTGCTTAGATGGTGGATTAATAGGTCCAATGAAATCTAAAGCCCATTTTTCAAAGGGTTCAATGAGTACCTGTGTTTGCAATGGCATTTCATTTGAAAGGGTAGGTTTCCCTACTCTTTGGCAGCTGTCACACCTATTGTTTTGCATCTTTGAAGAGGGAAGGCCAATAATATCCTAAAGAGAGGATTTTATAGGCCGTCCTTTTGTCTGCAAAGTGTCTGCCGCATGGTTCATCATGACATACCTTAAGAATATCAGGCATTTCATCTTCCCTGACACATCTTCTGATCACAAGATCTGGCCCTGTTTTAAACAATTCGTTAGAAATCCATGAATATTTTGAACTCTCTTGAATAATTTTTCATTTTTCACTTGGAAATAAATGTGAAGGCAGTTTCCCTGTAACCAAATAGTTAGCAATATCTGCATACCAAGGAGTCTTAATAGTTACTGCAAACAAGTATTCATCAGGAAACTTATCCTCTACAGGAGAATCTTCTTTAGTATTCTTAATCCTAGACAAGAAATCAGCTACTGTATTTTGTTTTCCTGGTCTATCCAACACAGTAATATTGAATTCTTGCAAAAGTAAGAGCCATCTTGTCACTCTGCCATTAGTAACAGGTTTATTCATTAAATATCTAATTGCAGAATGGTCAGTATGAATAAAAGTTTCATAGCCTGTTATGTAATGTCTAAACTTATTAATTGCATGAACAACAGCTAAAAACTCTTTTTTAGTCACAGTATAATTCAACTCTGTGGGAGTCAAATTTTTACTGGTATAATAAATGGCATAAGGAACTAAATCTTTTTGACCCAACAAAGCTCCTAGAGCTGTATCTGAAGCATCCGTAGAAATATGGAAAGGGAGTTTCCAATTTGGTTCTCTTAAGATAGGTGCTTCAGATATTCTTGTTTTCAAAGTTTCAAAAACTGATTGACAATCAAGATCCCATTTAAATTCATAGTCTTTTGTAAGCAATTTGAAGAGTGGAGATGCAATTTTAGTGAAGTTTTCTATAAATCTTCTATAGTAACCAGTAAATCCTAGAAAACTTCTAACATCTCTTTGACAATTTGGAATAGGTAACTTGGAGATGAATTCAACTTTTGATCTATCAACCTTAATCCAATCCCCTGAAATATGATGTCCTAAAACAATCCCTTTAGTAAACATCATAAAGCATTTTTCATGGCTTAATGAAAGGTTTGTTTCTTTACATCTTATAAGAACTTTTTCCAAATTTTCTAATGCCTCTTCAAATGAATTACCATAAACTGTAAAATCATCCATATAAACCTCTACACAATCATGGATTAGATGAGAAAAAATTCCTAGTACTGCTCTTTGGAATGTTGCAGGTGCATTACATAACCCAAAAGGAAGCACTCGGTAGGCAAAAGTTCCCCATGGACAAGTAAATGTGGTCTTATCTTGATCTTCAGGTGCTACCTGAATTTGATTATAGCCAATAAAACCATCCAAAAATGAAAAGTACTTTTTACCTGCTAATGTGTCTAATACCTGATCGATAAAAGGCAAAGGAAAGTGATCCTTCAAAGTTGCTTTGTTCAATTCCCTATAATCAATGCATACCCTCCATTTACCATTCTTTTTAGGTACTATAACCAGAGGAGAAACCCATCGGCTATCTGAAATTGGATAAATGAAGTTTACATTGAGTAGTTTTTGGATCTCTTCTTTCACTATCTCCCTAAGATTTGGATTCATCCTTATTTGAGGTTGTCTGATTGGTATACTGTTTTCCTCAATATAGATATGATGGATGCAAGTCTTAGGATCAATTCCTTTCATGTCAGTATACTCCCATGCAAATGCAGTAGAATGTTTTTGCAAGATTTTGGTTAATTCTTCTTGTTGTGACTTTTCCAAATGTTTGTTGATATTCAATGTTTTTCCTGGAAAAATCTCAATAGTAGAACTACCAAACTCTTCCATAGAGTAAAGAGACATTTGTCTTGATGGTAAATATTCTATGTCAGATTCCAACTGAAATTGTGTGGGGTCATATTCTGAAGATGTCTCAAAATTTTCTAATGTGTTCAGAATTTGACTATCCTCACTGATTTCAGAAATGGTAAAGACAGGTTGTATAATGTCCTCATCATCGACCCATTCATTGTCTCCTACTTCTATGATTGCTCTTGCTGGAGGATACAAATTGAATTTCTTTGTCGAATTACCATTAGAAATGTACATGTCCCCAGATCTACAACTAATAAAAGCATCAGCTGTGGCTAGCCAAGGTATTCCTAAAATAAGTGGGTGCCCTCCTAGATTACTCTTGGGAGTAAAAATCATAAAATCTACTGGATATTCCCAAGAATCTAAGGAAACTGAAATATCTTCTAATACACCATCTGGTTTAATAACTGATCGATCTGCAAGTTGCAGCAAAGTAGGTGTAAAAATAAGGTTAGGAAGTTTTAACTGTTTCATAGTCTGTCTACTCATAATGTTGATAGCAGCCCCTAAGTCAATCAATGTGTTTGGAATTTCTATCCCATTTATATGTGTTTTTACAATTGGACTTCCTGGATCTACATACTTCTGCATGGTAATTTTTCCCATCATAATATCTGCAATCTTTCCTACCAGGTGGATTCTTCTTGTGTCCTTTAGTTTCCTTCCTGGTCTTTTGAAACTCAACTCCTTTATGGTTTTTGCTAGAATAGGAATCTCTCGAATGGCTTGTAGGAAGGGAATCTTGATACAAACATTCTTCAATTCATCTAGAAAGTCATAGTTAGGCAACAATATTTGTTTTTCCACCCCCTTGTCAATTTGTAGTCTTTCAGGAAAAGGAGGTGTAGATAAAGATGCAGGTTGCTCAACTATAGGAGTTGTGGGGATTAACTTTTCTTTTTCTTTTTGAATGTTTGAATTTTGAAGAGATGCTTCCTCAGAACCCTTATTGAATTGAAGAGAATCCTCCTCAGAGGTATCTTGCTCTTGAATATCTATAGAAGGTTTTTCTAAAACTCTACCAGATCTGAGTTGTACATCATTGAGAGGAACAATCACATAGGTAGGAAATTGTTGTCCTTCTACCATGTAAGTATTCTAAGGATTTTTATTATTAGGATTTGGCAATGGCTGAGCTGGAAGTTGATTTGTCTTTTGTTGGTATGGGAGCATGAGTTGAGGATTTGGATTTTTTTGAGAAGGTTTTTGTTGTGGAAATGGCAATGAAAGTTGTGGATTTGGGTTTGGAAGTTGTGGAACTTGTTGATTTTGAAAAGATGGAGGATATTGATAAAATTGAGCAAATCTCCCATAAGGATTTTGCATCCCTTGTACCCATGGCTGATATGGATTTTGATGTTGGGGCCAAGGTTATTGCCAAGGATTCCAATTTGGTGGGGTTTGAAGATTCATAGGGTTGTTAAACCCTTGAGTTTGTTGTCCCTGCCAAGGTCTTCTTGCAACAAAACAGAGAGATTCTACTGAATTTGGGTCTTCTTGAAAAAAAGCTTTGAGTCCAGGAATTGAAGGACAATCCTTGATCTCATGATTCTCTGAGCAAATCATACATGTTTCTACAACTTTTGCATCCAAGGGACATTCCCTTAAAGCATGTTTCTTCCTACATTTCGGACAAAAGATGGATAAAGCATATGTTTCTGCTTTCTGCTTATTTTGGATTTTAAGGGTGTCTAGTTGTTCACTAAGGCTCCCTAAGATATCAGTTTTGAACTCATCAAGCATATTACCAATCTCTGCCCTACTTTTTGATCTAGTTGCAGATTTGTTAGCCCTAATAAGAGAAGGATCCCTAGGCCCTTTTCCTGTTTTAGATTTTCCTCTTGAGAGATGGACACATAGTTCTGTTATATCACGAAGTGGAAGTTGAGAAATGTCTCCTTTTCCCATCATGTTTAAAATATTTATCCATTCATCTCTAATGGCTTTTAATATGAGGGCTTTCAAGGTTTCATCATCTAAGTTGCTCATCTTTGCTCTTTTCAAGTTGTATTGAAATCTTTCAAGTAAGTCTTCCAAGTTTTCATCTTCTTTTTGCATCATTTTGAATACCTCATCCTTGTGATTGGTGGGCATACAATAGTCCAAGTATCTATCCAAAAAATTTTGTTTCATATCATTCCAAGTCCTAATAGATTGAGTGGCCAATCCCATGAACCATTTCAAAGCAGATCCCTTCAAAGTTGAAGGAAACAGTTTGAGTTTTTGAGAGTCTTCCATATAGTCATAGGTTCGGCACACAACTTCAAACTCAAACAGAAATGTTTCAGGATCCTCACTTTGCAATCCATAAAAGTTAGGGAGGACAGATGGTGAGATATTTTTCATCATTGTATGAGTTTCCTCATCAACTATAGGGAATCCAAACAAGTTGTCTCCTTCCCCATTTCTTTCATTATTTCCTTCACCATTGTTGTCTCCATTGTTTCCTCCTCTTCTACCTCTACCTCCAAATCCATCTATTATTTCCTCTACCATGATAGTTTCTTTAGAGTCCTTAAAGTCCTCTGGTTCTTCTATCAAGGGAGGATGAGAGAGAGTCTCTTCCTTTTCTAAATGAGATTTGGTAGGTGGTATAGGAGAATCCTCTAATTCAGCTGCTCCTTGAATTCCAAAAATCTTAAGGCTAGGGGTAGATGGTGGTGAATCTTGTCTATGCCTTGAAGAAGATGGAGTTGTGAAAATCGAACTCTTGGCTTTAGCTATAAACCTTCCCCTAGAATCTCTTGCTCTATGCATGTCATTTTTTTTTTTTTTTTTTTTAAATTTGGGCTAATAATTCTCTTTCTGATCTTCCAGATCACACTAGGTGCAAGAAGAGAGCATACTTAAGAAATTACTGAACCAATAACTCTCTTTTCTGATCCTCCAGATCACACTAGGTGCAAGAGGAGAGCATACTTCAAGAAGTTATCAATTTTTCCCTTCTTTTATTATTTTGTTTTTTTTTTTAAGAAATTGGCTACCTATTTACACTTCCCCGGCAACGGCGCCAAAATGTTTGGTCAATTTAGTGTGTCCTAAATTGCTGCATTTAATTTGTCAATCCGGGATTCGTAAGCTGATGAAGTGTGGCGCACTATATGTGCAAGATAACCTATTTCTTATCTTTTTGTCGTTTTTGGTTTTCTAATGTAAGATGTAAATTCTAAAATAAAATCAAGTATGGTTATGATTGCTCAAGGAAATGATATCCTCTATAATGATTTACCAACTTGAAACTTAAAAAGGAATTTGAAACATACAATGACAAAACTTGAAAGGAAATGAAAATGCGCTGCTGAAATGAAAATATGCTGCTAGTCTAATGAATCAAAACAGTGAACTATTGAGCATGAAAACCAAAATATCCTTGCTTCTGTCTAAACACAAAAGAAATTATGCTGAAAGAAATCCAAAATTTGAAACAAAGTAAATCTAAATCAAATTACATCAACTTATCTTCTGATCCCTCATCATTAGTTCAGCTATGATTTTCAGAGGTAACCATAAACAACTTGAGTAACTGATATCTAACTTGCAGAAAGTAAACTAATATCAAACCACACATTCATAATTCAATCCCTCACCATCAGTCCAGCTGTGGCTTTTGGAGGCAACTGAAGATGCTATGAGCAATTTAATATATCTAATTTGCAGAAAGGAAACTAATATCAAACTACACATCCATAATTCAATCCCTCACCATCATTCCAGCTGTGGCTTTCGGAGGCAACTGAAGATGTTATGAGTAATTTAATATATCTAAATTTAACTACTGAAGCAAATGAGCAAAACTGAAATGAACAAAGCAGTACTGAAGTTAAACATAAACTAAGAAAAGCAAATTAGGAGCAGAATAATGTTAATTCCATGTCATTAGTCAAAAAGTTATGCAAATGCCCGGGCTGCCTATCTATAACCTGAAACAAGAACATTGATCAGTGATTAATAACATAAAACATGAAAGACAGAAGTAAAATGAAAAGTATGAAAGATTATAAACAGAAATGAAGCATATATACCATGAAAGATGCAATGTATAAACATGTGAATGGATTATGGCACAATGAGCTTTAAAGAAATAAAACAAGAACTATACAATAATGCACGGAACCTTGGCAAGTGCAAGAACCTTGGCAAGTGCGGGGGCCCTCTACAGGGGCCCTCTACACCGGCCTTGGCAACAATCTCCTTCTTCAAAATACGAATTACATTTTTGTAACATAGTCTTCTTATATTGGGAAATAGGTCATAACGGAAAATTGATATTATGACACGGTGGCGAGCGTAATTACATTACGAACATACTAATAAAAACCAACGGAGACTAATAGACTAATCTAATGTGCGTATGCAAACACGTTATTTATAACAAAGGTAACATAACTAATTCCCTAAAGTTTGTGCTGATAGAGAACACGTAAACCATTACGTCCAGAGATCTAGGATCATGGCCGCGTTGAGGAGTAAATCTATGAAGAGTGGATGTTGAATTCGGCTTATGGAGCCATGTACAGGTGTTGATTTGTCTCCCACAATTCAGAAACGGCCATATAAATCTTCACGTGACGAGAAACAAAGTCCTGTCACCGTGGGACTCTACGGTTGACTTCCACTTGGCCACCTTTGACCGCAGCCTCCTTAGGTGAATTTGCCCAAGCCAATAGGACACGATCCATGTCCACATCATTTCTGACTTGCCCATGCAATGTTTCTCCACAGAACACACAGCTAGCATAGAGTTCCACAAAATAAGTGAAAGTTGCGGCCAGTGACAGGAAAGTGACAGATAAAACAAACTAAATGAACAAAATCTAAATCAAACAGCATACACAAAAATATAATTAAAAACCATGTTAGATGCTCTTTTGCAATTAATATACAATGATATTGACAACTTGGGAGGTTCAGGTGGATGAAAATGGTATAGAAAGGTGTATGGAAAAGATGCAGATTTGAGACTCAACATCAACCACAGAGAGAGAAGGATTGGCGATGGTTTATGCACTGCAGAACTTCCAGCACTACTTGCTAGGAGGTCACTTCAAGATGTTCACTAACCACTATTCTTTGAAGTATATAGTCAATAAGCCTGTGTTGGGGGGGAATATCTGCAGATGGTTGTTGTTGTTTCAAGAGTATGATTTTGAATTCATTGTGAAGCCTGGGATACTGATTGATGGTTCGGACCATCTATCATGCAATGAGAATGGATAAGACCTGACTAGTTTAGAAGATGAGTTACCTGATGCGTATCTATTTTCTATCAAGGTGGTTGATGGTCATTTCCACGATATCATTCATTTCTTGACTACTGGACATGCACCAGAGGAATATACATTGTAACAAAAGAAAGAGTTGGTTGCATGTGTAATTGAATTTACTCTCATTTCCGATTAGCTATAAAATATGGGTGCAGATGAGGTGCTGCGAAAATATGTGTTAGAGTTTGAGAGATGATATATCTTAGCTGATGCTCATCGAGGGTCATTAGAGGTCACTAGCAGGGAAAGCAAGCACACAGAAAATTTTTCGAGCTGGTTTATGGTGGCCCACGTTGCACAATGATACATATGCACATTGTCGCCAAGCGATGTATTCCAAAGGACATGAAATCCATCATGCAAAGATGATATGCCCTTGCACCCATAGATGGTGTTGCAAGATTTTTATAAATGGGCCATATATTTTTTTGGACCTATTGGCCCTCCAAGAAAGAAGACAAGTGTGCATTACATAATCACTGTGATAGATTATGTGACTATATGGGCTGAAGCTAAGCATTTGAAGGATTGTAGTGCAGACACATACTATGCGCTTCATTTATGAGAACATATTAAATCAGTTTGAGTGCCCTAATATTTTGATTAGTGATAGAAGTACTCACTTTGTGAATGACACTATTGAAGCTCTGACAGAAGAATTCTAGATTCATCATGAGAAGAGTACTCCATATCACCCACATGTGAATGGTGCAGTAGAAGCTTTCAATAATATATTGGAGACCACGATCACTAAGGTTTACAATGCTAACCGGAATTATTGAGATGGGCATGCTAGCACTCCACCAGATCTTTGAAGGCTAAGAAGGAGACCAGCAAAGGTAACCACAGACCACTTTGACCTAGTAGCTAGCCCTACTAGGATGAGAGGGATCTCTCAATATGAACATAGTCAAATTGAATGGATAATGAAGATTTTAGGCTAGGTATACTAGGCTCTAGGGTTTGATTGATTTGAATTTGGTGTTGGGTGGTAAATTAGGTCTAGGAAAGACTAGGTCAAGGCACTGAAAATCAAACTTTGCAGAGATGTGATGGGGCAAGGTAGGAAAACACTTTATCTCTTTAAGGTATCTTGGTGAGTGTGATAGACTGATAGGATTTCAAAACAAGCATAGAAATTACTAATTCATTTATATCAGAAGAAAGTGAAACATAATTGTGATAACTTCTCCAAACCAGAGCATTGAAATCAATGAATTCTGCTCTCAGTTTCCTCAAGTAGGAAAAAAAAATGAGGCCACTCCAAGTGTCCACTGAAATTTCCTCATGATCCATAAATTCAATAAAATATATCATCCCTATTGATTGTATAAAATTAGTAAAAGGATCCTCAAAAATATGAAATGTTACCATGTCTTGAGATCCATCAAGAACATAAGCACACCCTTCATTTTCATCTGAAATAACACTTGGTTATTGATCCATAGGAAGGCATAGGGAAGAATGAACTTCTGCTACCTGAGTGTTGGTTGTAAATTCCTCAAGCATGAAAAAATTTTATTCTATCTCTGACATATTGTCTCTGTTAGTATCATACTCCTCAAATTCATATTCTAAATCATCCTTGAACAAAAACCATTCTTCAATATTCTTAAACAAGACATCTCTATCATCTTCATGAAAGAAAAATATCTTTGTTAGTTGATCTCCTTGCAAAAAATCATCATCACAAATTGGCTTACTCACAACAAATTCCTGTATAGTTTCATCAATTTCATGACTGTCACCATTTAAACTCAGATTTTCATTTTAAATGATTGAAGAAGTTTCACTAACATATTCTTGACTATCTGAACACTGCAAACCTACTTAGCTTGAGTTGTAACATGAATTTTCAGGAGCTAAAATATTTCATCTTCATACAGAGGAGAAACTTGAGTTTTATAGCAGTTAACATTGGCTGGATGATTTTCATTTTCAAGTTTAGGAATAAGAATTTCTCTTTCTTGGTCCCGATATTTTTCATCCAAGGAGGAAGCTATTGATTCTTGTTGGGAGGAAAAATCGTGAAGGGCTTCTATGATCTCATCATCTAGACACTCTTCATCCCCATACAATCTTTCAAGAAACTCAATGAAATTTTCAGAAATCTGACAACAACTATCAATTATCGACAAGGAAGAATTAGAGATTTGATAACGTTGAAAGAAAACTGAATGAAAATCATTTAGAGAATATAAACTAGCAGATGGTAGACTATCATACCATGATCTTGATTTTTCCTCCAAGGTAGCCATGAACATTTTCATCAGAAAATATTCAGGAAATTAAATCTTTAGTTTGTGAATATGAAAACAAAATTTGACCAAATGAAAACTAGCATCTTCTCCATCCTGAAGTTTAAACTTTGGCAGTATTGTTTTCCAATATATACAAGGAATACGATTAAAAAAACACAGAATATGAGCTCGAATCTTAGGAGCATACCTTCTAGCAGTTGAATTCATTTTAAAGACAATGATTCCACCAATAATTTATTACAACCATCGGTCCTTGAAAATTGGAGTTGCCATGAAAATTTTGAACCTTTGGGTTCTTCGACATTGGAGTCATCAGGTGAAATATGCACAGCCTTATTGTGCATGATCACTATTCACTATCAGCAATCAGATCTAATAATTTTCATTCTTTCCTAGGGAATATCTGTCACCTCTCTCCCCAGCATGGTTGCCAAAATGTTAGCACTCTGTCAGATCTCCAAAGGCTGAGAATGAGACCAACAAAGGTAACCACACACCACTTTGACCTAGTTGTTAGCCCTACTAGGCTGAGAGGTCTCTCTCAATAATATCATAGTAAAATTGATTGGATAATGAATATTTTAGGCTTGGCATAGTAGGCTTTAGGGTTTGATAGATTTGAATTTGGTGCTAGATGGTAAATTAGGTCTAGGAAAGACTAGGTTAGGGCACTAAAAATCAAACTTGTAGAGATGTGATGGGGCAAGGTAGGCAGACAATTTAGCACTTTAAGGTATCCTAGTGAATATGGTAGGCTGATAGGGTTTCAAAATGAGCATAATAATTATGAATTCATTTGTATTAGAAGAAAGTGAAACATAATTGTGATAACTTCTCCAAAACAGAGCATTGAAATCAATGAATTTTCTTATCAAACTTAGAAATCAATCACATAAGACATGGAAATGCATATGGAAGGTACAATACTTTCAAACATGTGAAAACATAAGAAGAAACACTAATAAAACACATACCACATGAATCCCACCACAATAGCTGTAGACTCTGTCTACTAGTTCCTGCCAAAATCACTCAATACAATAGTGTTAAAAGATCAATTCTACAACATTCAACCCTTCCAATGACAAAGAAAATGAAATATATAGACTAAAACAGAATTCTCCCACTCTCAGAGGATGAATCCATGACTTGTGGAGTTTTTCCCCAAAATCCTCAACTAGAATCCTGATGACTAGGGAGATCAACAAACTTTCCCTTTTTTGGTGAAGCTGGTTCACTTGACCCAAAAATACAAATTTAATTGATGTATCTACATTTAGTAACTATAATAGACATAATTAAATTTGATTTAAAAATTTACATGAGTAAAACTTCATGAAATTCATTAACCAACTGAGAAAAACTTGAAATTTTGAAGATAAGATGCAATTAGAAAAAGTGCAGTGTGATTGTAAAAAGCACAACGTGCCTCTGAGAAAGCACAACATGACCTTCAAGATGACTTTTGACTGCCTTGCTGAAGTCCAAATTGAGCTCAAGATATCTCATTGGAAATTTTTTCCTGTCTAGTAGCTCAAATTTCCTTAAGAAATGAAAATGACGGAGTTAAGCCCCTGAAAACCCACTTTTTCCAAAACTGGTCAAAAAGCAAAACATGTGGCTGAAAACACTCGCAGAAAGGTGGTTTTTTATGATTTGTTTGGCTTTTCCACCTGTCAAAAGATAAGATTTTTATTTCCAGGAGTCAAAATGTGATGTAGAGGCCATTATATATCCATCACAACTGCGTTTTCATCATTTGGAGGCCTCCAAAGAAAGTGTAATGTGGCCCACGCTGCTCTTTTTGCAGTCTGACTATGCAAAAGATTGCCAAATTTCTGGGTTTTATGGAAACATAGGCCGCCAATATGGAGCAATATATCACTAACCATGAATTTTTTTGCCAAATGGAGAGAGGTTTTTGTTCTTTGGTATGTTAGGAACAAAACCACCTCCATTTTCCCAATATCCTTCTCGGATTGTCCACAATCGGCTCTACCAAAAGGTGACTTAAACAGAACATTGCACAGTCAAAACAATAGTATATGAAGATTTGAATGGATGTCTCATTCTGTAACACATGTGTAACAAGAGATAGGATTTTATATTTTGGAATCTTATGAAAATAAACCTCCTCCAGTTTCCAAAAATTCATCTTTTTTTTTCACAATATGTTCTGAAAAAAGATGACTAAACAGGGCATTTCTGGAAAATGTGCCTTCAAAGATTTTTTCAAATTTCCCAAATTTTCTCCAAATTTCCTCAAAATTTCTATAGAGATGAAAAATAAGGTGTTTTATTCTATCATGTATGTATCAACAAGTAGGTCAAACTTACCCTTCTCCTTTTGACTAATTAGGGTTTCCTTTGTACTGTGATTTCAAGTAGGGTTTGTACTACTCAAGGTCTAGGTTCATGCCTTTGAACCAATACTCACCATGGTTTTTTATCCCTATAGCATGAGATATGGTATCTACTGAGAATATGAAATCAAACCTTGGAATGATGGAATTTTCGCCTTTCAAAGTGGTGGCAAACATATCTGTGAGCTGCTCATGAAAACTTACCTCCTCCACTCATTGACAAAACCATAAACAATTGACATATTCAAAGAACTTTTTGATGAATGGTGTTACACCATTTTTTTGGTCATCTAACCCATTGTTATTAGATGGACCCAGTACACCATGTAAGACCAATTTTACCCTAAGTAAAATCACATTCACTATGAAAAATAACTTAATAAACCACCTTTATTAAGTTGTTTATGGTCTAAACAGGAAAACCCATGAGGAAATATTAAATAAATCTATATTTGTTTAATTTTCCTCAAGGAATAATTAGTTAAACAGCAGTTTAATTAATATTCCTAGTTATATTTAACCCAAAACAAGGAAATTAATTAGATAAATCATTATTTATCTTATTATTTTCTAAGAATAATTGTTTAAACCTTATTTAAATAATATTCTTTGTTAAATATGACTAAATGTATATAAATAATTATTAATCGATATTATTTTAATTATTTATATTATCTATTATAAATAAATAATCATTTATTATTTATTATTTATAAGTAAATAGGTTATTATTAAAGTCTAAATTCCTTTTCCCTCCAACAAATATAATAAAAATATTCATAAAAAGTTGGATCTTGATTTAGTTAATAATATTTTAATTATTACCAATATCTGCATTATATTTTCTTCATCATTTGTTTTATCGTTATGGTTTTATAAATGCTGGATCTAAGCATACTTTTTTAGTCGACTAATGATCCACCATCATAGTCATATTTTGCTATCATTTTTTGTCACGAGTTTTCTACACCATAGGAGGAGGTTGTTGCTCCCCAGTGTTGAGGACTTACAAGAGCCCATCCCATTGAGGCCAGGCATATCTTGTTTTCTCAAAGTTTATATTAAAATTCATTCAACATATTCTTGTCTTGTCTATTGGATGCATGGAGTAAATCTTGTTTTTTTTTTCTACTGTTTAATGTCTTGTAATGCATAGATCTAGATTTTTGCAGCATTTATCTTGATCACCTAACTATAGATCTGAAGATATTGACAACCATCTTTGCTGTTAGGGCTATTGTTATGCACAGCTAAAGTGGTCTTTTTTCGAACGCTTGGAATTAATTTTCATACTAACAACTGGCAACTCCACACGGGTTTATGATTACGACTGTTGTCGTTTTTCTGATCCTTGCATATCCAGCTGCTTCAAACCCTAGTATTTCTCTTCAACCCCTTGTTTTTTATTTTCTTGATGTTTTTTTTAACTTATAAAACCCTAAAATGATAAAAATTCTAACTTTCGTGTGTTTTCAGGCTTTTTGCGTAGGTGACAGACATCAACCGCAGCTGAGACGACAATTTTTTCTGAAATATGTCGCCAAGAGTGCTGGAAGTGCAGGTCACACTTTTCAGCCCAAAAATTGTGACCTGGACCCTCAAGGTGCACATTATAGCCCAAAAATTGCAACCTTTGCTGAAAACAGGTCAAAAACTGTGACCTGAAATTTTTGCGGGAATTTTTCTGAAAGTTTTCTGGGTTTGTCTCAGCCTCTGTTCAAGGTTGCCTGACCTCCGTCTCCACCTATTTTGGACCTGTACTTGTTCTCTTTTTCTCAACTAAGTGGGAACCTAGCCCCCTAGGGCTTCAATACCCTCCACCTTTTGTGGAAGATTTTTTGCTATTGCAGGTTGTCTGAAATTTCTCAGTCTCCAGCCATTTTTTCAAATCTGATACCTCACCTTCAGATTCGCTTTAGATCGGCTTGTTATCCATCCAAATCTCCTCATTTAGCTTTTTTAAGGTTTTCCTCTAGGTTTCACTCCACTTCCCTCTTGGAGATAGCCTTTTACCACCTCTTTTTACAACAATTTTTCCTCTGATCTGTCGCTGTTTCTGCACCACTTTCTAGAAGATTTTGTCCTTTAGATCCCTGTCCCTTCTGACCTTAGATCTATTGGTTGTTTTAGTGTGTTTTGATTAATTTTTTCACTTACCTATAGACTAGTTGTTGAGAGACCCGCCTCCTTGGGTTTATACTGTTGCATTATTAGATGTTTATGCAGGCTTATATACTGTCATTTGTAGGATTATTTGCAACTATACAACACACTTTTTCTTTTTCTCTACAAACGTCTGGGTTTAAAAATTAAAATTTACACACTTCACACACACACACCCTAAGTGAAAAAGGGTTTGGTTAACACCACCAAGAAAAGACTCTAAAACATTGAAATCAATTGATCATGCACCTCCTTGCCCTTGTCGGTCTCTTTTTCCTTTGTGTTGGGTTTGTGTTGTCATCATTACGCCTCCAAGGCGTTCATCCCGGAGACTTCTTGGCCTTCATCCTCAGTTTCCGGTAGGAAGACTTAGTCCTCCACATAGGATCTGAGTTAGTCCTCCACCGAGTCTGCACTCTGACTCTTCTTCTAGTCCTTTGGGTTCTCCTCCTCATTCTTCCTTCGGTTCTCCCCCTGTCACCTTCGCCATGTCTGGTGCAGGACCTAATGCTGGTGATAACCCCGACCCTCATGCTAGGAATACCACTAGTGGGATAGCAATGGACACTACCCCAGCTACACCCTTGCTCCCCTTCATGGAAGGCCTCAGCCTCCCCAATTTTGACCAGTTGATAAATGACCCTATACACCATGATGCTAGTTGGCCTGTTATGCCGACGAAGCTCCCTTCCTACATCTCAAAGTTTGAAGGCCTTGGTGGAGAAGATCCTACAAATCATGTTAGATATTTCCACATGTGGTGTTCGTCTAACTCCATTACCGATGACTCTGTCTGTATTCGGTTGTTCCAACGTACGCTTACAAGCGAAGCTTCTAAGTGGTATGTTGATCAAGCCCCTTCTTCTCATACCACCTTTGCTACTATTGCTCGAGCTTTCTTGTCTTACTTCCAGCTTCCCCTTCGTTACGACACTGGTACCGAGCTTTTGAGTTCTTTTCGTCAATCGTCTGTGACCCGCCTTTCCGATCATGTCCAGGAATGGTGGAGAAGAAAGAGCCTATGTCGAGCTCCTACCTTCATAGACCATGTCTACATGGACTAGTTCCTTAGATCTCTTTTGCCACCTATCGAAAAAGATGTCGCATCGCACTTTCCTCAAACCAAAGAAGCTGCTCTCCAAATTGCGTTAAAATATGACCTGATCTACACCCAATCGGGTTATGTTTATACTGTTTTACTTGATCTTCCCAGACCCAGTGGTGCCAACACACCAAGGGCATCTCACGCCGCTTATGTTATTGTTGGAGCTCTCTCTAATCTATATGCTCAACCTCCCATGGGCTATGGCTTTCCTTAGGGGGGGCCAGCACCTCCTGCACTTTTCCCCCTCCCGGTAGCATGTATCTAGGATACGGCATGCCTCCTCTTTTTTCCCAACCTCCTGTTTACCACACTATTACCCAACCTCCTTATTACACGTATCCACAACCTAGTGCTCCAGCTCCTCCAGCATTAGTGCCTCCTCCTCCCTTGCCTTCTTAACCCCCGCAACAGAAGCCAACATCCCCTCAGGGGCAGGTGTATGCACAGCAGGGCACGACTAATCCTCCTCTCTCAGAAAAGAAGAGGAAAGGCACCCAAAATCAGTCTGCTCCTAGAAATCCTAGACCTAATCAAGGTAATGCTCTGAACACTATGAACCAACAATAGGGTACTCAGCCCAAGTAGGATAGGCCTGTTCGCACAAACAAGCCCTGTTCTTGTTGTGGTGTTTATGGTCATTACATGCAAGCCCTCTTTTGCCACATATGCGGCAGTTGTGGGAGTCTCAAGCAACTTTGAGAGGACAACAAGTCGTCCCTTCCATTCCTCCCAATCCTGCAACTAGTCAACCAGCTGTGTTTACCAATCCTTTCCCTCAGCAAGGACTTGTGGCTACCCAACCACCTAAAGGTCAGGTGGCATGGGTTCCCTAGACTTCTCCACTCTAATATCCATTTTGTATGGTATGCCTATGCTCAAAAGTCTTTCGATGCCATGAAGCATGCTCTCACATCCACTCCCTTGATTTGTCCCCCGGACTTTGATAGGAATTTCATCTTGTATATCTCTATGTCCACCCACTCGGTCGTTGGAGTCCTTATTTAGGAAGATGAAAATGGAATTGAGCATGTTATCTATTATGTCAGTAAGAACCTAGTAGGACCTCCTGTATCCTACTCAGACGAAGAGAAATTAGCACTAGCTATTGTGTTCTCAGTCAAGAAACTTCGTCATTACATCCTCATTCATTCCACCAAGTTCGTGACTACTTCCAACCCCATTGCATTCCTATTGAGTCGTCGAATCATCAATGGGAAGTACGCCCATTGGATCGTAATCCTACAGGAACTCAATCTTGAATTTTTCACACCAAAAAGTAAGAAAGGTTTAGCCCTCGCTGAACTCATTTCTGAACAACCTACAGATACAAAAGATCCTCTAGTTAATGATAATTTCCCTGATTAACACTTATTTTCCATTACCACTGATCACCCCTGGTATGGGGAAATCCTCACTTATTTACGAACTCAAAATTTTTCCCTCCATCTTGACTGTTATGCTCAATGACGTATCCAACACCAGGCCTCCTGCTATCTTCTTATCGGTGATGACCTTGATCGTCGCGGTGTAGATTCTGTCCTTCGTCGCTGTCTCACACATGCTGAAGAAGAACAAGTCCTCAATGCCTGTCATAGTGGTGCTTGTGGTGGCCACCTCTCTGGTCTAGCCACTGCCCAGAAAATCATACAAGCTGGGTACTTTTAGCCTTCTCTCTTCAGTGATTTCATTGAGGCAGTCAAACACTGTCCCAATTTCCAACATTTTTCCCCTAAGGCATGAGCCCCTCCAACTCCCCTCCATCCTATCATCTCAGCTGGTCCCTTCTGTAAGTGGGCCATAGACTTTATGGAGTGTTGACCATCATTGGCTGGTAACCATAAGTATATCATTATGGCAGTTGACTATTTCACCAAATGGGTTGAGGCCATGCCAACGTTTAACAACACGGCAGCTACAACAACCCTCTTTTTCTTCAACCACGTAATTGCTCGATTCAGAGTTCTGAAAAAATTGGTCTCTGACCATGGCCGAAATTTTGAAGATGAGATATGGTGTGAGCTATCCTCACTGTTGGGCTTTGAGCACCAATATTCCTCCTCTTATTACCCTCAAGGTAATGGAAAAGTTGAAGCAGTTAATAAAATTCTTAAAACTATGCTTCAACAGATGGTGGATAAGCACAAAAATAACTGGCACCTTATGCTCTTCCCTAATTTTTGGACCTATCAAACTTCTGTTAAAACGGCCACCAGGTGTACTCCTTTCCACTTCATTTTTGGAGACGAGGCAGTCTTACCGATCGAGTGTGAAATCCCTTCCCTTCATCTAGCTGTCAAACTTCTCCCTGACACCCAACCTTTAGAAAAAGTACTTATGATGATTGATCATGCTTTCGAATACTGTTGTGTTGCATTTCAAACCCTTGAGGTGGCTAAGAAACACACCAAAGCTCAATATGACCGAAAATTCCAGCCTCGCACTTTTCACGAAGGAAATCTTGTTATGGTGTATGACAAAGCCCATGATGTACTTGGTCATGGAAAGTTTGACTCATTATGGCTAGGACCTTACATCATCAGTAAGGATTTAGGTCAAGGAGCATATCTATTAGAGGAATTCAAAGGCCATCCCCTTCCTAATCCTCGCAATGCACTCTATCTGAAGAAATATTACCCTTAGCATTCCCTTCTGGGAAGGCACGCATTATTTTCTTTAGGTAGCTAGCTCATGCTTTTTGTGATTTGATACTTCACCAAGACACATTTGGTCCAAGAAGCGCCACTTCACCCTTCCTCAAAATTGAATTTCTTCACTTGGAACACTCGTACTGGGGGCACCACTTTGCATCCATACTTGTCCACGCTTGTGTCGACTTTTGTCGTGAGTTACCATCTCGTACTCATGCTTTTATGGTCCCCATTGGACCCTTTTTCTATGTGGAAGTATCATCGAGTCACCCTTGTTTAAAGCATCCGAGTTGAGTCATCATTGCATTCATGGAGTCTATATCGAGTCCCTTTGCATCCCGCTATAGTCCTCCATCCTTCATTGCTTGGTCCCTTTCTCGTGTTGCACATTATGGCCTTCAGTCCCACTATCCCTTATCCCTCATGATGTTGTGTTAGTTGCTTCCAGGACATCCATGCCCTTTATGCTCTAACAAGGGAAGTTGTACGTTTGCTACTTAGTACCCTCTATTTCATCATCATCATTGGTGTTAGTCTGTCAGTCGCTCTAATATTTTCCCTCATGCCTTAGTTGAGGATCCCTTATTGCCTCACCTATGGCGGACTTCCTTCTATCGACATCGGCTCATTCATTCCAAAAGACAGGTCTAGAGAGCGGTGTACCTTGGTTCCAGCTTCCACTTTTGTTCGGTGCCTCGGATCAAGCAAAGGGACTCCTTATTCACCTTTGACTTGATTTTTTCTCAGCTCCATCTCCGTTCAGCATGATCGAGATCCGTATACTTGTTTGTTCAGTGATGCAGCAGATGATATCAGTGATTCCTAGGTGTGTGTGAGATTTCACAGCCCTCATGAGGGGGTGGCCCTACAGGTAGCCTCCCACATACCCGGATGACTTCCTCATTTCATCCTTCAATGCAGCTCCATAGATTTGATGATACCGACCTCAGCCAATTGCAACACCTTCTTGATTTCATATACCAATCACATTATCAGAGCCTTTTCCTATTTACAGGGGCATCTGGGTTGTATTTATATCTCATGTACTCAGATATTATTGTACAAGTCTTGGCTGTTATCCCAGGCACAATATGTATGTGGGATTCATTATCATGTTATTTATTTGGCTCATGTTTATGCCAACATATGCTTTATTATTTCATCCTATGGTTTTTCGGACGCCTCATTGTTTGTACTTTGCCTCGGCGAGCATAGGTATGCATCCCCCACTGCCTATAGCATAGGTACTCACTCATAAAAGAGACTTGTTGCACTTGTAAGTCTTGCCTCCTCAGGTTCTAGTTCTTTCAGCACTTTGGTCTACCTTATACTCCTCTCTCTTTGACTTCCCCTTCGATGTCTAGTGATTGAGTTCTTACAATGTACTTCGGTCATGTTAGCCTCCTATATCAATAGGTTTCATCTTTCATGATTGTCTTGATGGAAGTATGGAATATGTTCAAACCTTCTTACTTGAGCAAAGGTGTTCCATATTCTTAAAAACCAAAAAAATCAAAAAATTTAAAAAATGTAAAGAGGGTATACCCTAAAAGAAAAATCAAAGGGTAAAAAGAATAAAATGGTCAAAAAAGAGAAAGAAATGAACCCCAAGCAAAAAATAGACCAAGGAAAGTGTGCAAATTCAAATGCCACTACTTTTTACTCTGTTGAAATAAATCAATTGTGTGCAGCTTGTGAAATTTTTGCCACAATTCATGAATAAGTCAAACTGTTTAAACTTGGCTTAGTCATATTTCAATTTCATGTTATAGATTAGAGAATAAATATCTAGCCAAAAAGTTTAATCTTGGCAGATAAGTAGCTAGGTAGAGTGAATAAAAGGTGCTCAACAGTTTAATCTGAGCCCTTGGAGGTAATAAGGGTAGAAATAGACAGATTCATCATGTAAAAAGAAAAGATTGATCAGGGTTTGCAAGTCTAAATGCACCCTAATAAAGAAGACAAAATGGTAGTGTTAAGTAGATAGGGTAGGTAGATGGTGCTGCAAAGTGTTATCTGATGAATGGTGCTGCTACATGTTAGTTAATCATTTACTTTCATCAAAAGTACTGAAGCAGAAAATACACTGAAAAATCACAGCAAGCAAAGTCAAATTCATTAACCTCCCCCATCATTTTCCCCCCTCAAGAGTTTTACTAATTTCCCCAAAAGTACTAAGGTAATTGGAGATCAAAGGGGCTCAAGGCATTTCCTTGACTTCTGGAGGGACCGGACCCTCGGCCTAATGATCAAAAAGACCTAAGCACTTGGAATAATCCATCATTGATTATCTTCCATCTTTAACTTTTTCCTAAGTAAAATCCTATTTTACTTAGGAAACTGATGCAATATTCCATAAAATTCCTCAAAACAACTTGTTATTCTAAGTTTAAGTGTTGAAGATAAAATGTTGCAATTTACTTCATAAGTTATCACTTTCTTAGATGTACAAAGATGTTTTGATTTTCCTTGTCCTTTTTCATATTAACATTTGATTTTACTATATTAAATCCCTAGTAAAATCCTCTTTCCTAAGTATATAACTCCCTTTTCTAATAAATATCCCCAAAACCCTTTATTATAATGTTTTACCAAAGTATATATTCCCACACGTTGAAAATAAACACCCCGCTTTATAAAGCCCTTTGGTTAAAACTATAGCCTTATACATTAATCCCGCCCTATGGTGAATTAGTTGTGTATTAATTAATTCATCGTATAATAAAATATATATAAAAAGCGTTAGACATGTAATATATGTGTTTAACACCAAAAACAAGAATAAAATGCGACGGAGTCCTGCGCCACCGTGGTCCGTCCACGTTGCATTCCTCTCAAGCCAACTCCGCCTCGACCCTTTAACTTTGCATATGGGATTAATTAGTTAGTTGAACTAATTAATAACCTTTCACTTACCAATCGAAATCCTCCCGGGGCGATTAAAATAACAGTTAAACGAATGTAAATCCCGCCGGGCCCACTTTTCAATCCCCCGCATGTTTCCCTTTCCTTCAACCGTCGGATCATCCCTCCATTGATCGACGGTCATGATCAATCCCGCTGCCCATCCCGTGTGAGTTATTTACCCAGCGGGGAATGGGTGGTTTTGACTAGTCAGACCATCCACGTGGTGTTAGAGCTATGGAATCGCTCCCCTCGCGTCTTTACCGCCTTCGTCCATAAGCGGTGCGGGCTTACCGCTTACCGCCTACCGCATACCGCCGGCCCCACTTTCCTACGTCACCCCGTACGTCAATGACGTCATCACCTCGAAAAAGACAAAAACCCTTTTTGACTTGTAAATAAGCCATTTTCGTGTTTTTTCAGTTATTTTTAGTTTCTGAAAGAGACAGAGCTCCCGCTGCAATTTCAAATTCCAATGCAAATACACCAATTTACTCCGAAATTCAGCTGCGCCCGTGTTGAAGAACGTCCCCGCCATTGTTCATTACCTGTTAAAGAACCAGTTCCATCTAAAAACAGGTATTTATCATCTCGCGCCCCGACTAAAAGTCAAGCTTAGTTTCCTTTGTTTTTTCTCTGAAAAAATGGTTAAAAATCCTCTCTGAGTCCTCATTGAAGATTTAAAACCTGTGAATTTGCTTCCCAAACCTGCAAATTGTTCCAATTTCCTCTTTTATCAGACATCCCGCCCGGTCTGCAAGAAAAACTAAAACCTCCATTTTGAATCCACAAGAACCAAAATGGAGGCCCCAACTTCTCTAAATATCACTCCTTTGAATGCTCCTCACCGAGATTTGGACTATTTACCTCTGATAGATGAAGATTTCCAAATAAAAGACCTACATTTTGATGAAAGTCCCCGTTTGAGCTTCTGTCGCTGCAGAGACGAACACTTAAAAGGGCAAGATCTTATAGGGTTGTGGGAATCCAATCTCCCAAGGTATTTTATTCCTACAGTCCACGTTTTCCCTGAAATCATTCATTACTGTCATGCAAATTATGATCCCGCACAAAGAGCTGTATTAGCTCCTGATCAAAGTGTTTTGTTCCCTATCACACCTCAGGCTATCAATGCTATGTTACAATTTGAGCCAGAACAAGAATTAGCACCTCTATCCATGGAAGGGTTGATTGAGAAAACCAGGCAGTTAACCCCAGAGAAATTAAAAGCAACGTGTCAGTATTTCATGTTACCTGAGCATCAGCCAAAAGGGACTCCCCCCTATGGTTTTTACTTTTTCAATCAATTGGGAAGGCTTATTGTGAATGTAATATCCTTTGTCTTAGGATTCAATACCAGTGAGTATGTAGATGAGATAACTCGGGCTTTGCTATCTATCTTTACCCCTGGGCAGCCTCCTGAGATTAAGTATGATTATGCTTCCTTCATTGCCAACAAAATCCATGATCAATTTTTAAGGCTAGATGATGAAAAAGTTTTCAAGTACTCCTCAGTTATCTATCATCTCATAATTTTCTATCACTCAGACAAATTCCCTTTCCCTGTTCAGAAACTTGATGCTAAAGGTAATCCCAGGTCTGTTATTTTTTGGTCCCCCATCATTCATTTGTCCTCTGATTCTCCCTACTCTTATTCAGAATTCATTGATCAATTTGTACATCCTGCTACAACCTTGTTAACGGGAGTTTCTCCCCCCAGGCTTAGTACTGAGATAAGAAAGACCCTGCAATTGTCAAAAAGTTACAAAGTTGGGGATTGGTACTTGTACCAAAACCATACAGTTATCGGGATTTATGGATGTGAATTACATCCATTCAAGTTACCCAGATATGTACCAATGAGAATTTTTGCTTTGGAATACTTTAGACAGATGAATAACTGAGATGTAATCCATTTCTGCAATGTAAAGAAGAAAGCACAGTTAAGGATCAAAAGCCAGTTAGGTCCTTTCATTTGCAATTCTAGAGAAGCTGAGAGAGATGCAGAACTTATATTAGAGAAAAAATTCCAGACATCTTTCCGTGGGTCCCTTATGACCCCTTTGGTTTCATTTGTGAAAGAAGGTTAAAAAATAAGTCATCTCCTTATGTACATCACAGAATTCCTGACATAGAACAGTATGCAAATCAAGATGAATGGGTTAAAGGAACACTTGTTGAAGAGGGATGTGGAGCTGCCAAATTGAATAAACTTATGAAAGATGTTGAGAAGAAATTTGACCTAGAAACATATGATCAAATGCAGGTACCCTACATTGGCACATCATCAGCAACCACTCTACAACAAGCTCTACAGGAAGATAGTCCATCAGTAGCAGCAGAGCCCAAGGGTAAAGGAAAAGAACCTATAGTTCAGGTCATTGAAACCCTGGTAATGGCAGAAAAATCACAAAGTTCCAAAGCACCAGAACAATCTCAGGCTTCTCAAACACCAGCAAAGCAAATCCAAGTTCCAGAGATGCAAACTCCATTGAATGTGGAAATAGGGAAAAAGAGGCCAGCTCCAGATACCACACCTTCAAAAGGAGCCCCACAAGTTTATCAAGCTAAAAAACACAAGTCTGATCCACCTCCAGATGTAGAGATTATAGATGAAGTATTTGATGATGGTAGGGAAGATAGTCAGCAAACATGTACAACAAGTGAAACAAACATAAGCCAGAAAGGGATACAAAAGCAATTAAGCACTGAAGTATCTTCTTTCAGACCGCCAAAGACAGATACTGGAGACATTAATAAAACCTTCATTAATATCAAAACAAAGAATGAACCATTGAAAATGAAGGTATACGATCAGTATATGAAGATGGCTCCTCACAATCAGCAAAGGTTGATGTCAGCATTTGATCTTTCACAAGGCAAAATGCAAATGAGCCACTTCAAAGCAAAGGTGCCAAAGCCAACTTCAGCAACAGATTACATCAGAACAAATTTTGAAATTTTAGCAAAAGATATCCATCCCTTGGATCAGATAGAGCTTCATAGACAAACAGGGGAAATGGTTTATTCTACTCTCACCAACAAAGCCATGGCAGCTTTAACACTGCAAGATTCCTTGAATAATACTACTGCACAATTAAAGATTGAGAAGGCCTCCTCACAGGCCAAGGAAAATAGAATAAAATCTCTAGAAGAGATCATCATTGGTTTGGGTCACAATCCCAAAGACATTAAAGGTATTGAGGCATTGGTAAAAAAGAAAGAGGATGATATAGCTGCACTCAGAAAATAGCTGAAACTACCAGCCTCGAGGCACCCTCAGACACAGGAAGTTATAAAAGGAAATTCACAAGAAGAAATGATGGAGTTGCTCTTGAATTTGACAGAGCGACTAAATGAAACAGAGAAGGAGTTGGAAAAAGCAATGCAGGAACAGGAAATTATCAAGCAGACTTCAACAACAGGTACTACGACTACAGGACAGCAGGAACAACCATCTCAGGTAAATATTTCTAATTTGAATTCTGAGGATTTAATTAAACAGATGGAGAGTTTGCAGCTAAAGGTCACAGAACTCCAAGAAACAAAATTACAATTAACAAAATTGGAGGGAAAATATGACACATCAAAAAGGACAGCTGCTGACAACCTCAGGGAAATAAAAAGATTGGAGAAAATGGTTGAGGCTTTGCAAAAAGATCTTTCACTGGAAAAGCCTCTGAACGAAATAAATGATATTCTTTGGTGCAACATCATTGAATTAATAAGAGGTATTTGGCCCTCCATTCAAGCTATTTTTGAGCAAAATGAGTTAGTCAAGATAGCACAAGAAGAAATAAATAAAACTAGACATGAATTAAGAGGCAAGCCGGAGCAGGCCCAGCAGCTCATTCAATTTTTGAATTCGAGAACAAAACAACAGCTTGCATTGTTAGGAATTGATGACAAAACAGGTGCAGTTTTGGAAGCAAAGAGAGTTTTCACCAAGAGGACTTTCATGCAAAATCTAGAAAGAAAGTGTACTGACATTTTGGTTGATATCAACGTTTTCAGAGAGAAGTTTCAAGCTTTATTTGAATAGGTGAATTGCCAAGTCCCCGTAGCACGGAGGGATCAAATATTGAACAGGAAACATGAAAGAATAAAAGCTCATGCTAAAAAATACGGCTATAGGTTCTACCGATAAGCCGAACTTTTATTATTACTGTAGGAAAAGTATTTATGAAAAAGTGAGGAATCTATTTCATCTGGAGCATGAACTAAAGTATCTATTTCCAAACGAGCCCACTTTTTATAAACTTACTGAAGCAGATGAAACTTTAAGAAACTCAGAAGAACAATGATACCAGATGATCAGTGGTGGAAGGAAATGCTGGAAATTTTGTAAAAAATGTTTTCAGGATAAAAGTTTATCTTTACTATTGAGTAAATGGTAAAAAACAAAAATGCAGATGAAAGAGTATCAGATAAAAGGTCAAAGAGTATCCGTGAGAAGAAAGAGTATTCAACAAGTCAAAGGAATACGCAAAGGACAGCACAGAGCCCTATTTTAAGCACTTATCCTTAGCACGTCCATGAAGAAAGGAACAGCACATCAGCCGTTACTCATTATTCTATTTACGAGACCATGTGTCTCTTGTTTGTTTGTAAATATGCTTTAATTCAGCCTAGATTATTGGCTAGGATAGAGTAAGATTGTTAGGATTATTTTTTGTATAAATAAACCCTCAAAGAGAGAGTTGAGGGTGGATTCTATTACTCTGTTGTAACATTGAGGTTTTCGGAATAAAAAGCTTTTGGACAAATTTACTTGTGGCTTACTGGATGACGTTTTGAAGCACTGGACTTGTTGCAGGATTCATGTGTTGGACTTCAGTTCAATAAGTTTTCCAACCCTTGTGTTTAAATTTTATATTAGTTTATACTATCATCATATCCGTTTTTGAATAGTTTACATAAAATATTGAAACAGAATTTGCTTAATTGTACTCTGTTTTCAAATGTGATTATTCTTGATGTTTTCTTCTGGATTAGTTATAAGCATGAATTCTTAATTGCTCATGTTTTGCTGATTTAAACATTGTTGATTACTGTAACAAAGAATCCTTCATTGCTCTTTGTTTGTAGTCATTTCTCCTCTTTCTCTTGAATATGGTGAAAGATTCTTAGCTGCCTTTCATTCCTTCAAGACCATCCCATCCACTTTAAATTTTAAGGATTGTTCTCTGTCTAGCTATCTTGCCCTGTAATACCATCTTGTGCTTAGAATAGAAATCCAGTAAAGCCATCCTTTGACTCCATAGCCCAATGGACTGAAGGCTCTCAACCTTGCCCTTAGTTTGTGGATTCAACCATTTTCCCAAAACAAACTTTGAATCTATAACTAGCCTAAAACCTTCCAAGAACAAAGATAAATCATAAAGAGAGAGCCCTCTCTGGATGCAGATTGGCTAGATTCTGCATCTAAAATATTGGTTTGTGGTTACCTCGGGTATACTTTTCTCTTACACAACTTCTAGGAAAACCTGAGTGATAACATAGTGGCGACCATACTGGGGACCTGAATCATTTTATTGATACTAGTGTTTGATTTATAAGCTATAGACAGAGTCTGAAGATCAGCCAGGTAGCCTTTGAAATTGCTTTTGCTATGCAAATGCAAAAGTAAATAAATGCTGTTTCAGTCTATCTCTGATTTAGCTTATAAGTTGAATCTTAGTTTCAAATTTTTTCAATCAGATTCTCTAGTTTAAACATATCTTTGAGGAAATCTTAATCACATATCATTATTTCTTAAAGAATTTGTAGAAGTTGTATTTATTTTTCAATTAAAACCCAAAATCCAAAAACACATATTCTAAGAAAACTGGCTTCAGAAAGGATTCGACATACTAGGTCAAACCCTGACCCAAATCCACCACCAATTTTTGAAAATCGAAACCTGATCCCTAGGATTCTTAGAAGACAAGGAAGTCAAGAAAGTTCTGAAAGAGGAAGTCAGGAAAGTACAGGTAGTTCTAGACCACTTTCTAGATCTGCATCTTGTCCTGTGAAAATTATTTATATTGATGACATTCCTTTTGATGCACGATTTGAAACATCTTTGTTTGTAAATTTCTCTGAGACTGAATTATCTAGATTAATTCCGGATCCTTTGTTCTTTGAAGATTTGCAATACAGATTTGTTTCACATCATCTTGACAGAGAATTGCATAACTCCATTCAATCTGAGCAAGCCTTTGAAGAAAGCTCAAACATTTCTGTGATAACTGAAGCATCTCCGAGCTCAGCCACTTTTCAAACACCTGTTAGACCTCCCTCTCCTTCTGTAAGACCACCTTCTCCTCCTACTAGACCGGCTACTCCTGTCACTCCACTTTATCTTCCAATGGCTAATCGATATGCCCCTTTACACTTACCAGCCAACCCTCCAGCTTTACCAGCAGACTACCAAAGTAAGATCACACCTTTTGACGGATCAGGTACCTACACAGCTCAACAACACACCAAAAGGATGACAGATTACTTTGAGTTTTATGAGATTGATACTGATGATATCCGTATGAGAATTTTCGTACAAAGTCTTACCGGAGAAGTTAGAACTTGGTTTAGGGCTCTCGCCCCGAGCAGTATTGCTGACCTAGAAGCTTTGTATAGGGCATTTTTGAACAGATGGGAGAAAAAGAAAGATCCTCTCCAGATCCTATCAGAATTTGAAAAATTAAGAAGAAGACCAAATGAAACCGTACAAGATTACATCATAAGATTCAATGAATCATATCATGCAGTTCCTCTGAACCTAAGACCCCCACCTAATAACGTGTTGGTCAAATTTCCGGACGGTTTTGACTCTGATATAGCTTATTCTCTTAGGGAAAGAGCTCCACAAACATTAGAGGAAATGCAAAGCATAGTGGTGAGTGTAGAAGCAAATCTGATAGAAAAACGAGCCAGAGCTAGGGCAGAGAGAAGAATGCCTATGAATGAAGAACCTTCAGCTTTTGAAAAGAAGCCGGATGTAATCATTAAAGGTATGGAAAGATTAGGTGATAGGGTGGAAACCATTGAAAGAAAGTCTGCTACTGATAACCAGAATGTTGCAAGAAACCCAAACTTTAGGAGGAATCTGAACCAAAATATTGGAAAGAATGTCCCTGATCAAAATATTAGACCACCTTTCCAAGAAAACTTTGTTGAAGGTTCAACCTCAGAAGAACCTACAGAAGATGTAGAAATAAACAATGTCAATGAGGACAAAGATGAAACAGAAGTCTTCCTATCTCAGGATGATCAAGAGAATCATATCCTTGAAACATTCCACACTCATTCAGGTGAGACTTTTGATTTCAAAGAAGGCTATGACACGGCAATCTACGAGGTTCATAAGCAGTACAACTTGAGAAGTAGACGGATAGATGTACCAGAGAAAAATAAACAGAAAACCACAAAACAAAATGTCAAAGGAAAACAAAACATTCCCCCTGTACAAAATACTTCCCCTGTACAAAACATTCCCCAAATACAAATTTTGTCTAGGATAACTCCTAGTTTTTCAAATCCAATAATTGAAGATGTCTCTGACAACCAACCAATCGACAAACAGCAATCCAATACATCTCCTCATGTAGGAACTGTAGAAGAAACAGTAGAAGTTAGTCCTGAAACATCTTCAAAGCAAAACTTCTTTCATGAAAAAGAGAAAAACATTGAAGATCCAGTAAACAGAGAAAATCCAACTGTGCAAAACACTAAAGCTCAAACAGAAAAACCCTTTAATCTAGAAGCTGAAATAGGCAAACTCAAGATAGCTGTTCCTTTATCAGAATTGGCTAAACATGATGTCTATAGGAATCAGATTTCCAAGTCTTTAAACATTAACATTACTGGATTAGATGATTCAGTAAATATTCTTGATGATCAACCCAAACTTCTTTTTGGCCCTGAGGTTAATGGCAAACCAGAAAGTGGAGGAACCCCTCCATTTTATGTAAGCCTGAATGTTCATGACAAGATACTCCATAATGCAATGCTTGATTCTGGAGCATCTCACAATTTGATGCCAAAAGCAGTAATGGAAAGATTGAATCTAGATATTGCCAGACCATACAAAGATTTGTTTTCATTTGATTCCAGTCAGGTAAAATGTTTAGGTTTAATTAAAGATCTGTGTGTCACTTTGGTTCAATACCCTGCTAAGTCTGTTTTAATGGACATAGTAGTTGCTGATAGTCCACCTAAATATGGTATGTTATTGTCTAGGTCTTGGGGTGCTAAACTTGGAGGATCTATTCAATTAGACATGTCTTATGCAACTATTTCAGTATTTGGTCAGCCTAAAAGATTATATAGAGAAACTTTGATGAAGTACTTAGTGGGTAGCCAAGAGAAGCCTGAAAACTTCCCTGTTTATTCTTTACATTCTGACATGGATTCTTTTATTTTATACAATGCTGAGTCAGATCTTCCTACTGAAATAGAAGCTCCTGAAATGGAAATCATAAACAAAACCACGGTTAAAATTGAAGAAATCTCTGAAAACAAAGAAACACCAGATGACCGAGAAATACCTAAAAAAACTAAAAAACTAGCTCCTGTCAGAAAATATGTTAAAACAATTGATGAAGATTATGAACATGAAATTCTATGGCATTTAGAGTTTGATGGCTCAGTAAACAGACTAGGGGCAGGAGCTGGGATTTGGTTACACAATGTAGAGAACAATCATGCAGAGGGTCATGCTTACAGGTTAAATTTCAAATGCACTAATAACATGGCAGAGTATGAAGCTCTTTTATTGGGGCTTAAACATGTCAAGAAGTTAGGAGGCATTAGGGTATCAATCATAGGCGACTCTGAATTAATCATCCAACAGATTAAAGGAGAATGTGCAACAAAGGACATGAGACTGAAACAATACCGAGAGACAGTTATAGAGATTCTCAACACATTTCTACAAGCCCAACTTGCCAAAATTCCCAGGAAACAAAACTTGCATGCTCACAGTTTAGCAATGTTTGCTAGTACATGCAAATTGCCTTTTGATCCCAATCATCAGTTTTCAGCTGAGATAAGGCACAGGCCTGCAATACCAGAAAATCTTTTGAATTGGCAAGTATTTGTGAATAACAATCAAATCAATAGTTTTTTGACACTTCAGAATGAGTTTTCTAACTGTAATATAGATGAAGACATAACTGTTGATAAATTTGATCAAGAAAAAGAACAAAAAATAGAAATTTCAATAGAAAATGCAATTCATATGCTGCATCCAACCACATTCACTGAAAAAGACATACAAAATTCGAAACAAATGGAATTTGATGAGATCATAGATGAAACAGAAATCATCAATTTAAAAGATAATCAATTACCCAAAGGATTAACACCTTTGGAAGATCTATTCGACTCAAATGATATTCCATTCAGACCTAAAATGGAACCTGTTAAGGCTGATATGGAAGAATGCAACTTAGGAACACTAGAACATCCAAAAATTGTTAAGTTGTCCAAATCTCTTCCAAAAGATCAGAAGGTTAAATATGTTGAACTATTAAAAGAATTCCAAGATGTCTTTGCCTGGAGCTATGAAGACCTCAAATCTTATGATACATCCATCATTCAACATACTATACCTTTGAAACCAGACCAGAAACCTTTTAAACAAAAGCTTAGAAGAATTAATCCTGTTTTATTACCCTCAATTGAAAAGGAAATCAAAAGAATGTTTGAAGCAGGGATTATAGCTCCTATCAGATTTTCAGAATGGGTTTCTAACCTGGTACCAACAAGAAAAAAGACAGGAGAAATTAGACTGTGTGTCGACTTAAGAAATTTGAATAAAGTTTCTTTAAAAGACAACTATCCTCTGCCGAAAATGGACCACATTCTGCAAAGGGTAGTGGGATCTTCGAGAATATCACTACTGGATGGATTTTCAGGGTACAACCAGATTCTGGTTCATCCTGATGATCAGGATAAAACAACATTTACCACACCGTGGGGTACGTTTAAATATGTCAAAATGCCATTTGGGCTCAAAAATGCAGGAGCTACATTTCAAAGAGCGATGGACATTGCTTTTGCTAAAGAGATACATGATTTTCTGGTTATTTACTTAGATGATTTGACTGTTTTTTCTAAAACAGATCAAGAACATTTAGATCACCTAAGGCAAGTATTTATAAAGTGCAAAAAATATGGAATTTCTTTAAACCCTAAGAAGTCATTGTTTGGTTTGGAAGAAGGAAAGCTTTTAGGACATATCATTTCTAAAGATGGCATTAGGATTGATCCTGAAAGAATTCAAGCAATTTTGCAAATACCCCACCCCCGAAACATAAAAGAATTGCAAGCATTTATAGGAAAAATCAACTTCTTGAGAAGATTTATTTCTAGTCTAGCAGAGTTACTTAGATTACTGACTAACATGTTGAGGAAAGATTCAAGCATTGACTGGACTGTAGAAGCCAAACAATCATTCGAGGAAATTAAAATGGCTTTAACAAGGACACCAGTTCTGGCCAGTCCTAAATTTGATAGAGACTTTATTATTTTTTCATTTGCTTCTGAACATACTGTTGCAGCTGTTTTACTTCAAAAAGATGACCAAGGGTGTGAAAAGCCAATAGCATTTTTTAGTAAAGCACTGAGGGATGCACCTCTAAAGTCCAATATTATGGAAAAACAGGCTTTTGCATTGGTAAAAGCAATCAAAGATTTCAGAGTTTACATATTATATTCCCATGTGATAGCATATGTGCCTAATGCAGTAGTTAAAGATATTTTGACTCAAGATGGCATTGAAGGTAAACGAGGTAAGTGGATAGCTACCATTTTGGAATATGATATTGAGATTAAACCAACCAAAATGATAAAAGGCCAAGGTCTAGCACAACTTATGACAGAAACCAATTGCCAAGCCTTAGATATCAATGAACTGGATAACGAGCAGGAGATGGCGACTCCTCAGATCAGTCAAGCTTTCTTAGATTCACCTTGGTACACTGATATAATTCATGTTTTATTAAACCTGCAAGCTCCTCCAGGGTTGTCCAGAACTAAGCAAAGATTTTTAAAAATGACATCTTTGAAATATTGTATTTTAGATAGCATTTTATTTTGGAAGAATCATGAAGGAATATTATTGAATTGTCTCTTAAAAGATGAAGCTGATAAAGTGCTTAATGAATTTCATGCAGGGGATTGTGGAGGACATCTCTACTGGAAGTCCACTGCAGACAAGATCTTAAGGGCTGGCTTTTACTGGCCAACATTATTTTCTGATGTAAAGAAATTTGTAACAAGCTGTCACAAATGTCAGATATTTGAGGGTAAAAGAAAGTTGTTACCTCTGCCTTTAAAACCAGTTTCCACGGAAAAACCCTTTCAACAATGGGGTTTAGATTTTATTGGAGAGATTCACCCCCCTTCTTCAGGACAAAATAGATGGATTTTAACTGCTACAGACTATTTCACCAAATGGATTGAAGCCATCCCATGTAGACAGTCCAATGATTCTGTAATCATAGGGTTTCTTGAAACCAACATACTTTCAAGATTTGGATGTCCAGAAAAGATTATAACAGACAATGCTGCTGCATTTAAATCAAAGAAAATGATTAGTTTCTGCCATAAATATCATATTACTTTAGGCCATTCAACAGCCTATTACCCCCAGGGTAATGGACTAGCAGAATCCTCCAATAAAAGTTTGATCAATATCATTAAGAAATTGTTGGAGGAAAATAAAGAGAACTGGCATAAGAAACTGACCAATGCATTATGGGCAGACAGACTTACAACCAAGAAATCCATTGGGACTAGTCCATATGAGTTAGTTTATGGTCTGGAAGCAAGATTCCCATCATCTTTAGGAATCCCTGTCATGAAATTACTTCAGGAGGCTCAAGTGGAGCCAAATGACATTCGAAGAAGAATTAATCAAACAATCCACCTGCAACAAACCAGAGAAGAGGTATACCAAAGATCACAAGTCTTACAGGAAAAGCTAAAGAAAATGTTTGATAAAAGGACTAAAGCAGAGGATTTTCAGTTAGGGGACAAGGTCCTAAGATGGGATTCTAGAAGAGAAGAAAAAGGAAAACATGGGAAATTTGATTTCTTGTGGAAAGGGTCTTATATCATTCATGCCTTGCAGGGAAACAACACATACTTTTTGAAGGACTTGGACAATTCAGAAGTTGAAGAAGGACCAGTCAATGGTCGAATGCTTAAGCATTATTTTGATCCAATTTACTAGAATGTTTAAATGTTTCTAACCTGTACATAATATATTGTTTGCTTGTTTTATTTTTGTTACTGCAGTTTGGATTGGATGGTGACTTCTTGGAATTGAAGCCCGAAGTGAAGGCCCTAAGTTCCAAAAGCTTCACTATCATATGTAAAATAAAGCTATCAGAAGAAGGAAGATTTCATACTTTCAGTTTGAAGACATTCTGAGGCATCTGACCTGTTGTTCTTGACTTTCCACAAGGAAAAGCCATCCCCAAGTGGAGCCAGTGTTAGCCTCCTATATCAATAGGTTTCATCTTTCATGATTGTCTTGATTGAATTATGGAATATGTTCAAACCTTCTTACTTGAGCAAAGGTGTTCCATATTCTTTGAAAAAACCAAAAAATCAAAAAATAAAAAAAAAATGTAAAGAGGGTATACCCTAAAAGAAAGATCAAAGGGTAAAAAAGAATAAAATGGTCAAAAAAGTGAAAGAAATGAACCCCAAACAGAAAAATAGACCAAGGAAAGTGTGCAAATCTAAATGCCACTACTATTTCATTTTTGTAATAAAGCAATTGTGTGCAGCTTTGCCACAATTCATGAATAAGTCAAACTATTTAAACTTGGCTTAGTCATATTTCAATTTCATGTTGTAGATTAGAGAATAAATATCTAGCCAAACAGTTTAATCTTGGCAGATAAGTAGATAGGTAGAGTTAATAAGAGGTGCTCAACAGTTTAATCTGAGCCCCTGGATGTAATAAGGGTAGAATTAGATAGATTGGCCTTGTAAAAAAGAAAAGATTGAAAAGGGTTTGCAAGTCTAAATGCACCCTAATAAAGAAGAGAAAATGGTAGTGTTAAGTAGATAGGGTAGGTAGATGGTGCTGCAAAGTGTTATCTGATGAATGGTGCTGCTACATGTTAGTTAATCATTTACTTTCATCAAAAGTACTGAAGCAGGAAATACACTGGAAAATCACAGCAAGCAAAGTCAAATTCATTAACCTCCCTCATCATTTTTCCCCCTCAAGAGTCTTACTAATTTCCCCAAAAAGTACTAAGGTAATTTGAGATCAAAGGGGCTCAAGGCATTTCCTTGACTTCTGGAGGGACCGGACCCTCGGCCTAATGATCAAAAAGACCTAAGCACTTGAAATAATTCATCATTATTATCTTCCATCTTTAACTTTTTCCTAAGTAAAATCCTATTTTACTTAGGAAACTGATGCAAAATTCCATAAAAATTCCTCAAAATAATTTGTTATTCTAAGATTAAGTGTTGAAGATAAAATGTTGCAATTTACTTCATAAGTTATTACTTTCTTAGATGTACAAAGATGTTTTTCCTTGTCCTTTATCATATTAACATTTAATTTTACTATATTAAATCCCTAGTGAAATCCCTTTTCCTAAGTATATAACTCCCTTTTCTATAAATATCCCCAAAACCCTTTATTATAATGTTTTACCAAAGTATATATTCCCACATGTTGAAAATAAACACCCCGCTTTATAAAGCCCTTTGGTTAAAACTATAGCCTTATACATTAATCCCCGCCCTATGGTGAATTAGTTGTGTATTAATTAATTCATCGTATAATAAAATATATATATAAAGCGTTAGACATGTAATATATGTGTTTAACACCAAAAACAAGAATAAAATGCGACGGAGTCCTGCGCCACCGTGGTCCGTCCACGTGGCATTCCTCTCAAGTCAACTCCGCCTCGACCCTTTACCTTTGCATATGGGATTAATTAGTTATTTGAACTAATTAATAACCTTTCACTTACCAATCGAAATCCTCCCGGGGCGATTAAATAACAGTTAAACGAATGTAAATCCCGCCGGGCCCACTTTTCAATCCCCCGCATGTTTCCCTTTCCTTCAGCCGTCGGATCATCCCTCCATTGATCAACGGTCATGATCAATCCCGCTACCCATCCCGTGTGAGTTATTTAGCCAGCGGGGAATGGGTGGTTTTGACTAGTCAGACCATCCACGTGGCGTTAGAGCTATGGAATCGCTCCCCTCGCGTCTTTTACCGCCTTCGTCCATAAGCGGTGCGGGCTTACCGCTTACCGCCTACCGCATACCGCCGGCCCCACTTTCCTACGTCACCCCATACGTCAATGACGTCATCACCTCGAAAAAGAAAAAAACCCTTTTTGACTTGTAAATAAGCCATTTTCGTGTTTTTTCAGTTATTTTTAGTTTCCGAAAGAGACAGAGCTCCCGCTGCAATTTCAAATTCCACTGCAAATACACCAATTTACTCCGAAATTCAGTTGCGCCCGTGTTGAAGAACGTCCCCGCCATTGTTCATTACCTGTTAAAGAACCAGTTCCATCTAAAAACAGGTATTTATCATTTCGCGCCCCGACTGCAAGTCAAGCTTAGTTTCCTTTGTTTTTTCTCTGAAAAAATGGTTAAAAATCCTCTCTGAGTCCTCATTGAAGATTTAAAACCTGTGAATTTGCTTCCCAAACCTGCGAATTGTTCCAAATTCCTCTTTTGTCAGATATCCCGCCCGGTCTGCAAGGAAAAACGAAAACCTCCATTTTGAATCCACAAGAACCAAAATGGAGACTCCGACAGCTTTAAATATCACTCCATTGAATGCTCCTCACCGGGAATTAGACTATTTACCTCTAATATATGAAGATTTCCAAATTAAAGACCTGCATTTTGATGAAAGTCCCCGTTTGAGTTTCTGTCGCTGCAGAGACGAACACTTAAAGGGGCAAGATCTTATAGGGTTGTGGGAATCCAATCTCCCAAGGTATTTTATTCCTACAGTCCACGTTTTCCCTAAAATCATTCATTATTGTCATGCAAATTATGATCCTGCACAAAGAGCTGTATTAGCTCCTGATCAAAGTGTTCTGTTCCCTATCACACCTCAGGCTATCAATGCTATGTTACAAGTTGAGCCAGAACAAGAATTAGCACCTCTATCCATGGAAGGGCTAATTGAGAAAACCAGACTGTTAACTCCAGAGAAATTGAAAGCAATGTGTCAGTATTTCATGTTACCTGAGCATCAGCCAAAAGGGACTCCCCCTATGGTTTTTACTTTTTTTAATCAATTGGGAAGGCTTATTGTGAATGTAATATCCTTTGTCTTAGGATTCAATACCAGTGAGTATGTAGATGAGATAACTCTGGCTTTGCTATCTATCTTTACCCCTGGGCAGCCTCCTGAGATTAAGTATGATTATGCTTCCTTCATTGCCAATAAAATCCATGATCAATTTTTAAGGCTAGATGATGAAAAGGTTTTCAAATACTCCTCAGTTATCTATCATCTCATAATTTTCTATCACTCAGACAGATTCCCTTTCCCTGTTCAGAAACTTGATGCTAAAGGTAATCCCAGGTCTGTTATTTTTTGGTCCCCCATCATTCATTTGTCCTCTGATTCTCCCTACTCCTATTCAGAATTCATTGATCAGTTTGTACATCCTGCTACAACTTTGTTAACAGGAGTTTCTCCCCCCAGGCTTAGTACTGAAATTAGAAAGACCTTGCAATTGTCAAAGAGTTATAAAGTTGGGGATTGGTACTTGTACCAAAACCATACAGTCATCAGGATTTATGGATGTGAATTGCATCCATTCAAGTTACCCAGATATGTGCCAATAAGAATTTTTTCTTTGGAATACTTTAGACAGATGAATAACTCAGATGTAATCCATTTCTGCAATGTAAAGAAGAAAGCCCAGTTAAGAATCAAAAGCCAATTAGGGCCTTTCATCTGCAATTCTAGAGAAGCTGAGAGAGAAGCAGAAAATCTATTAGAAAGAAAGTTCCAGACATCTTTCCGTTGGGTCCCTTATGACCCCTTTGGTTTCATTTGTGAAAAGAGGTTAAAAAATAAGTCATCTCCTTATGTACATCAGAGGATTCCTGACATAGAACAGTATGCAAATCAAGATGAATGGGTTAAAGGAACACTTGTTGAAGAGGAAAGTGGAGCTGACAAATTGAATAAACTTATGAAAGATGTTGAGAAGAATTTTGACCTAGAAACATATGATCAAATGCAGGTACCCTGCATTGGCACATCTTCAGAAACCACTCTACAGCAAGCGTTACAGGAAAACAGTCCATCAGTAGCAGCAGAACCCAAGGGTAAAGGAAAAGACCCTGTAGTTCAGGTTATTGAAACCTTGGTCATGGCAGAAAAACCACAGAGTTCCAAAACACCACAACCATCTCAGGCTTCTCCCACACCAGCAAAGCAAATCCAAGTTCCAGAGATGCAAACTCCACTGAATGTGGAAATAGGGAAAAAGAGGCTAGCTCCAGATACCACACATTCAAAAGGAGCCCCACAAGTTTATCAAGCTAAAAAACACAAGTCTGATCCACCTCCAGATGTAGAGATTATAGATGAAGTATTTGATGATGGTAGGGAAGATAGTCAGCAAACAGGTACAGCAAGTGAAACGAACATAAGCCAGAAAGGGATAAAAAAGCAATTAAGCATTGAAGTATCTTCTTTTAGACCGCCAAAGACAGATACTGGAGACATTAAGAAAACCTTCATTAATATCAAAAAAAAGAATGAACCATTAAAAATGAAGGTATACGATCAGTATATGAAGATGGCTCCTCACAATCAGCAAAGGTTGATGTCAGCATTTGATCTGTCACAAGGTAAAATGCAAATGAGCCACTTCAAAGCAAATGTGCCAAAGCCAACTTCAGCAACAGATTATATCAGAACAAATTTTGAAGTTTTAGCAAAGGATATCCATCCACTGGACCAGATAGAGCTTCACAGACAAACTGGGGAAATGGTCTATTCTACTCTCACCAACAAGGCCATGGCAGCTATAACGCTGCAGGATTCTTTGAATAACACTACTGCACAATTGAAAATTGAGAAGGCCTCCTCACAGGCCAAAGATAATAGAATAAAGTATTTAGAAGAGATAATCATTGGTTTGGGTCACAACCCCAAAGACATTAAAGGTATTGAGGCATTGATAAAGAAGAAAGAGGATGATATAGCTGCACTCAGAAAACAGCTAAAACTACCAGCCTTGAGGCACCCTCAGACCCAAGAAGTTATAAAAGGGAATTCACAGGAAGAAATGATGGAGTTGCTCTGCAGATTTGACGGAAGCGACGTAATGAAACGAGAAGGAGGTTATAAAAAGCATTGCGGGGAACGGGGGGAAAATTTCAAACGGAGACTTCAACAACGGAGTACTACAACTACGGGACGGCGAACAACCATCTCGGTGAACATTTTCTGGTTGGGTCAAGGATTTAATTAAGCAGATAGGGTTGTGACTAAAAAAGGTCACGAATAAAACAATTGCAATTAACAAAATTGGAGGAAAAATATGACACATCCAAAAAGACAGATGCTGACAACCTCAGGGAAATAAAAAGATTGGAAAAATTGGTTGAGGCTTTGCAAAAAGATCTTTCACTGGAAAAGCCTCTGAACGAAATAAATGATATTCTTTGGTGCAACATCATTGAATTAATAAAGGGTATTTGGCCCTCGATTCAAGCCATTTTTGAGCAAAATGAGTGAGTCAAGATAGCACAAGAGGAAATAAATAAAACTGGGCTTGTGAATTAAGGGGCAAGCGAACATGCCGGCGAGATCATTCAATTTTTGAATTCCAGAACAAAACAACAGCTTGCATTGTTAGGAATTGATGACAGAACAGGTGTAGTGTTGGAAGCAAAGAGAGTTTTCACCAAAAGGACTTTCATGCAAAATCTAGAAAGAAAGTGTACTGACATTTTGGTCGATATCAACGTTTTCAGAGAGAAGTTTCAAGCTTTGCTGGACAGTGAATTGCCAAGTCCCATGCTCACGGAGGATCAAATAGTAGACTTGGAAACATATGAGAAAAGAATAAAAGCTCATGCTAAAAATACAGCTATAGGTTCTACTAGCTCATCAGAACCTGTATTACCAACCGGGAAAAGTATTTATGAAAAAGTGAGGAATCTATTTCATCTGGAGCATGAACTAAAGTATCTATTTACGAACGAGCCCACTTTTTATAAACTTACTGAAGCAGATGAAACTTTAAGGAAACTCAGAAGAACAATGATACCAGATGATCAGTGGTGGAAGGAAATGCTAGAAATTTTGTAAAAAATGTTTTCAGGATGAAAGTTTATCTTTACTATTGAGTAAATGGGAAAAACAGAAAAGCAGATGAAAGAGTATCAGCAAGAAAGGTTAAAGAGTATCCGTGAGAAGAAAGAGTATTCAACAAGTCAAAGGAATACGCAAAGGACAGCACAGAGCCCTATTTTAAGCACTTATCCTTAGCACGTCCATGAAGAAAGGAACAGCACATCAGCCGTTACTCATTATTCTATTTACGAGACCATGTGTCTCTTGTTTGTTTGTAAATATGCTTTAAGTCAGCCTGGATTATTGGCTAGGATAGAGTAAGATTGTTAGGATTATTTTTTGTATAAATAAACCCTCAAAGAGAGAGTTGAGGGGTGGATTCTATTACTCTGCTGTAACATTGAGGTTTTCGGAATAAAAAGCTTTTGGACAAATTTACTTGTGGCTTACTGGATGACGTTTTGAAGCACTGGACTTGTTGCAGGATTCATGTGTTGGACTTCAGTTCAATAAGTTTTCCAACCCTTGTGTTTAAAATTTATATTAGTTTATGCTATCATCATATCCGTTTCTGAATAGTTTACATAAAGGATTGAAACAGAATTTGCTTAATTGTACTCTGTTTTCAAATGTGATTATTCTCGATGTTTTCTTCTCGATTAGTTATAAGCATGAATTCTTAATTGCTCATGTTTTGTTGATTTAAACATTGTTGATTACTGTAACAAAGAATCCTTCATTGCTCTTTGCTTGTAGTCATTTCTCTTCTTTCTCTTGAATATGGTGAAAGATTCTTAGCTGCCTTTCATTCCTTCAAGACCATCCATCCACTTTAAATTTTAATGATTGTTCTCTGTCTAGCTATCTTGCCCTGTAATACCATCTTGTGTTTAGAAAAGAAATCCAGTAAAGCCATCCTTAGACTCCATAGCCCAATGGACTGAAAGCCCTCAACCTTGCCCTTAGTTTGTGGATTCCACCATTTTCCCAAAACAAACTTTGAATCTATAACTAGCCTAAAATCATTCAAAAACAAAGATAAATAATAAAGAGAGAGCCCTCTCTGGATGCAGATTGGCTAGATTCTGCATCTAAAAGGTTGGTTTGTGGTTACCTCGGGTATACTTTCCTCTTACACAACTTCTAGGAAAACCTGAGTGATAACATAGTGGCGACCATACTGGGGAACTGAATCATTTTATTGATACTAGTGTTTGATTTATAAGCTATAGACAGAGTCTGAAGATCAGCCAGGAAGCCTTTGAAATTGCTTTTGCTCTGCAAATGCAAAAGTAAATAAATGATGTTTCAGTCTATCTTTGATTTAGCTTATAAGTTGAATCTTAGTTTCAAATTTTTCAATCAGATTCTCTAGTTTAAACAGATCTTTGAGGAAATCTTAATCACATATCATTATTTCTTAAAGAATTTGTAGAAGTTGTATTTATTTTTCAATTAAAACCCAAAATCCAAAAAACACATATTCTAAGAAAACTGGCTTCAGAAAGGATTCGACATACTAGGTCAAACCCTGACCCAAATCCACCACCAATTTTTGAAAATCCAAATCTGATCCCTAGGATTCTTAGAAGACAAGGAAGTCAAGAGAGTTCTGAAAGAGGAAGTCAGGAAAGTACAAGTAGTTCTAGACCACTCTCTAGATCTGCATCTTGTCCTGTGAAAATTATTTATATTGACGACGTTCCTTTTGACGCGAGATTTGAAACATCTTTGTTTGTAAATTTTTCTGAGACTGAATTATCTAGGTTGATTCCAGATCCTTGGTTCATTGAAGACTTGCAATATAGATTTGTTTCGCATCATCTTGACAGAGAATTTCATAACTCCATTCAATCTGAGCAAGCCTTTGAAGAAAGCTCAAACATTTCTGTAATAACTGAAGCATCTCCGAACTCAGCCACTTTTCAAACACCCGTCAAACCTCCATCTCCACCTGTCAGACCTCCATCTCCTCCTACTAGACCGGCTACTCTTGTTACTCCACTTTATCTTCCAATGGCCAATCGATATGCCCCTTTAATATTACCAGCCAACCCTCCAGCTTTACCACCAGACTACCAATGTAAGATCACACCTTTTGACGGATCAGGTACCTACACAGCTCAACAACACACCAAAAGGATGATAGATTACTTTGAGTTTTATGAAATCGATACTGATGATATCCGTATGAGAATTTTTGTACAAAGTCTTACTGGAGAAGTTAGAACTTGGTTTAGGGCTCTCACCCCGAACAGTATTGCTGACCTAGAAGCTTTGTATAGGGCATTTTTGAACAGATGGGAGAAAAAGAAGGATCCTCTCCAGATCCTATCAGAATTTGAAAAATTAAGAAGAAGACCAAATGAAACTGTACAAGATTACATCATAAGATTCAATGAATCATATCATGCGGTTCCTCTGAACCTAAGACCCCCACCTAATAACGTGTTGGTCAAATTTCCAGACGGTTTTGACTCTGATATAGCTTATTCTCTTAGGGAAAGAGCTCCACAAACTTTAGAGGAAATGCAAAGCATAGTGGTGAGTGTAGAAGCAAATCTGATAGAAAAACGAGCCAGAGCTAGGGCAGAGAGAAGAATGCCTATGAATGAAGAACCTTCAGCTTTTGAAAAGAGGCTGGATGTAATCATTAAAGGTATGGAAAGATTAGGTGATAGAGTGGAAACCATTGAAAGAAAGTCTGCTACTGATAACCAGAATGTTGCAAGAAACCCAAACTTTAGGAGGAATCTGAACCAAAATATTGGAAAGAATGTCCCTGACCAAAACATTAGACCACCTTTCCAAGAAAACTTTGTTGAAGGTTCGACCTCAGAAGGACCTACAGAAGATGTAGAAATAAACAATGTCAATGAGGACAAAGATGAACCAGAAATCTTCCTATCTCAGGATGATCAAGAGAATCATATCCTTGAAACATTCCACACTCATTCAGGTGAGACTTTTGATTTCAAAGAAGGCTATGACACAGCAATCTACGAGGTTCATAAGCGGTACAACTTGAGAAGTAGACGGATAGATGTACCAGAGAAAAATAAACAGAAAACCACAAAACAAAATGTCAAAGGAAAACAAAACATTCCCCCTGTACAAAATACTTCCCCTGTACAAAACATTCCCCAAATACAAATTTTGCCTAGGATAACCCCTATTTTTTCAAATCCAATAATTGAAGATGTCTCTGATAACCAACCAATCAACAGACAACAATCTAATACATCTCCTCATGTAGGAACTGTAGAAGAAACAATAGAAGTTAGTCCTGAAACATCTTCAAAGCAAAACTTCATTCATGAAAAAGAGAAAAACATTGAAGATCCAGTAAACAGAGAAAATCCAACTGTGCAAAACACTAAAGCTCAAACAGAAAAACCCTTTAATCTAGAAGCTGAAATAGGTAAACTCAAGATAGCTGTTCCTTTATCAGAATTGGCTAAACATGATGTCTATAGGAATCAGATTTCCAAGTCTTTAAACATTAACATTACTGGATTAGATGATTCAGTAAATATTCTTGATGATCAACCCAAACTTCTTTTTGGCCCTGAGGTTAATGGCAAACCAGAAAGTGGAGGAACTCCTCCATTTTATGTAAGCCTGAATGTTCACGACAAGATACTCCATAATGCAATGCTTGATTCTGGAGCATCTCATAATTTGATGCCAAAAGCAGTAATGGAAAGATTGAATCTAGATATTACCAGACCGTACAAAGATTTTTTTTCATTTGATTCCAGTCAGGTTAAATGCTTAGGTTTAATTAAAGATCTGTGTGTCACTTTGGTCCAATACCCTGCTAAGTCTGTTTTAATGGACATAGTAGTTGCTGACATTCCACCTAAATATGGTATGTTATTGTCTAGATCTTGGGGTGCTAAACTTGGAGGATCTATTCAACTAGACATGTCTTATGCAACTATTTCAGTATTTGGTCAGCCTAAAAGATTATATAGAGAAACTTTGATGAAGTACTTAGTGAGTAGCCAAGAGAAGCCTGAAAACTTCCCTGTTTATTCTGTACATTCTGACATGGATTCTTTTATTTTATACAATGCTGAGTCAGATCTTCCTACTGAAATAGAAGCTCCTGAAATGGAAGTCATAAACAAAACCACGGTTAAAATTGAAGAAATCTCTGAAAACAAAGAAACACCAGATGAACGAGAAATACCTGAAAAAACTAAACAACTAGCTCCTGTCAGGAAATATGTTAAAACAATTGATGAAGATTGTGAACATGAAATTCTATGGCATTTAGAGTTTGATGGCTCAGTAAACAGACTAGGGGCAGGAGCTGGGATTTGGTTACACAATGTAGAGAACAATCATGCAGAGGGTCATGCTTATAGGTTAAATTTCAAATGCACTAACAACATGGCAGAGTATGAAGCTCTTTTGTTGGGGCTTAAACATGTCAAGAAGTTAGGAGGCATTAGGGTATCAATCATAGGCGACTCTGAACTAATTATCCAACAAATTAAAGGAGAATGTGCAACAAATGACATGAGACTGAAACAATACCGAGAGACAGTTGTTGAGATTCTCAACACATTTCTACAAGCCCAACTTGCCAAGATTCCCAGGAAACAAAACTTGCATGCTCACAGTTTAGCAATGTTTGCTAGTACATGTAAGTTGCCTTTTGATCCTAATCATCATTTTTCAGCTGAGATAAGACACAGGCCTGCAATACCCGACAATGTTTTGAATTGGCAAGTATTTGTGAATAACCATCAAATCAATAGTTTTTTGACACTTCGGAATGAGTTTTCTAACTGTAATATAGATGAAGACATGACTGCTGATAAATTTGATCAAGAAAAAGAACAAAAAATGGAAATTTCAAGAGAAAATGCAATTCATATGCTGCATCCAACCACGTTCACTGAAAAAGACATACAAAATTTGAAACAAATGGAATTTGATGAGATCATAGATGAAACAGAAATCATCAATTTAAAAGATAATCAATTACCCAAAGGATTAACACCTTTGGAAGATCTATTCGACTCAAATGATATTCCATTCAGACCTAAAATGGAACCTGTTAAGGCTGATATGAAGGAATGCAACTTAGGAACACCAGAACATCCTAAAATTGTTAAGTTGTCCAAATCCCTCCCAAAAGAACAAAAGGTGAAATATGTTGAACTATTAAAAGAATTCCAGGATGTTTTTGCCTGGAGTTATGAAGACCTCAAGTCTTATGATACATCCATCATTCAACATACTATACCTTTGAAACCAGACCAGAAACCTTTTAAACAAAAGCTTAGGAGAATTAATCCTGTTTTATTACCCTCAATTGAAAAGGAAATCAAAAGAATGTTTGAAGCATGGATTATAGCTCCTATTAGATTTTCAGAATGGGTTTCTAACCTGGTACCAACAAGGAAAAAGACAGGAGAAATCAGACTGTGTGTTGATTTAAGGAATTTGAATAAAGTTTCTTTAAAAGACAACTATCCTCTGCCGAAAATGGACCACATTCTGCAAAGGGTAGTGGGATCTTCGAGAATATCACTACTGGATGGATTTTCAGGGTACAACCAGATTCTGGTTCATCTTGATGATCAGGATAAAACAGCATTTACCACACCATGGGGTACGTTTAAATATGTCAAAATGCCATTTGGGCTCAAAAATGCAGGAGCCACATTTCAAAGAGCGATGGACATTGCTTTTGCTAAAGAGATACATGATTTTTTGGTCATTTACTTAGATGATTTGACTGTTTTTTCTAAAACAGATCAAGAACATTTAGATCACCTAAGGCAAGTATTTATAAAGTGCAGAAAATATGGAATTTCTTTAAACCCTAAGAAGTCATTGTTTGGTTTGGAAGAAGGAAAGCTTTTAGGGCATGTCATTTCTAAAGATGGCATTAGGATTGATCCAGAAAGAATTCAAGCAATTTTGCAAATACCCCACCCCAGAAACATAAAAGAATTGCAAGCATTTATAGGAAAAATCAATTTCTTGAGAAGATTTGTTTCTAGTCTAGCAGAATTACTTAGATTACTGACTAACATGTTGAGGAAAGATTCAAGCATTGACTGGACTGTAGAAGCCAAACAATCATTCGAGGAAATTAAAATGGCTTTAACAAGGACACCAGTTCTGACCAGTCCTAAATTTGATAGAGACTTTATTATTTTTTCATTTCCTTCTGAACATACTGTTGCAGCTATTTTACTTCAAAAAGATGACCAAGGGTGTGAAAAGCCAATAGCATTTTTTAGTAAAGCACTGAGGGATGCACCTCTAAAGTACAATATTATGGAAAAACAGGCTTTTGCATTGGTAAAAGCAATCAAAGATTTCAGAGTTTACATATTATATTCTCATGTGATAGCATATGTGCCTAATGCAGTAGTGAAAGATATTTTGACTCAAGATGGCATTGAAGGTAAACGAGGTAAGTGGATAGCTACCATTTTGGAATATGATATTGAGATTAAACCAACGAAACTGATAAAAGGCCAAGGTTTAGCACAACTTATGACAGAAACCAATTGCCAAGCCTTAGATATCAATGAACTGGATAACGAGCAGGAGATGGCGACTCCTCAGATCAGTCAAGCTTTCTTAGATTCACCCTGGTATACTGATATAATTCATGTTTTATTAAACCTGCAAGCTCCTCCAGGGTTGTCCAGAACTAAGCAAAGATTTTTAAAAATGACATATTTGAAATATTGTATTTTAGATAGCACTCTATTTTGGAAGAATCATGAAGGAATATTATTGAATTGTCTCTTAAAAGATGAAGCTGATAAAGTGCTTAATGAATTTCATGCAGGGGATTGTGGAGGACATCTCTACTGGAAATCTACTGCAGACAAGATCTTAAGGGCTGGCTTTTACTGGCCAACATTATTTTCTGATGTAAAGAAATTTGTAATAATTTGTCACAAATGTCAGATATTTGAGGGTAAAAGAAAGTTGTTACCTCTGCCTTTAAAACCAGTATCCACAGAAAGACCCTTTCAACAATGGGGATTAGATTTTATTGGAGAAATTCACCCCCCTTCTTCAGGGCAACATAGATGGATTTTAACTGCTACAGACTATTTCACCAAATGGATTGAAGCCATCCCATGTAGAAAGTCCAATGATTCTGTAATCATAGGGTTTCTTGAAACCAACATACTTTCAAGATTTGGATGTCCAGAAAAGATTATAACAGACAATGCTGCTGCATTTAAATCAAAGAAAATGATTAGTTTCTGCCATAAATATCATATTACTTTAGGCCATTCCACAGCCTATTACCCCCGGGGTAATGGACTAGCAGAATCCTCCAATAAGAGTTTGATCAATATCATTAAGAAATTGTTGGAGGAAAATAAAAAGAACTGGCATAAGAAACTGACCTATGCGTTATGGGCAGACAGACTTACAACCAAGAAATCCATTGGAACTAGTCCATATGAGTTAGTTTATGGTCTGGAAGCAAGATTCCCATCATCTTTAGGAATCCCTGTCATGAAATTACTTCAGGAGGCTCAAGTGGAGCCAAATGACATTCAAAGAAGAATTAATCAAACAATCTACCTGCAAAAAACCAGAGAAGAGGTATACCAAAGATCACAAGTCTTACAGGAAAAGCTAAAGAAAATTTTTGATAAAAGGACTAAGGCAGAGGATTTTCAGTTAGGAGACAAGGTCCTAAGATGGGATTCTAGAAGAGAAGAAAAAGGGAAACATGGAAAGTTTGATTTCTTGTGGAAAGGGCCTTATATCATTCATGCCTTGCAGGGAAACAACACTTACTTTTTGAAGGACTTGGACAATTCAGAAGTTGAAGAAGGACCAGTCAATGGTCGAATGCTTAAGCATTATTTTGATCCAATTTACTAGAATGTTTAAATGTTTCTAACTTGTACATAATATATTGTTTGCTTGTTTTATTTTTGCTACTGCAGTTTGGTTTGGATGGTGACTTCTTGGAATTGAAGCCCAAAGTGAAGGCCCTAAGTTCCAAAAGCTTCACTATCATATGTAAAATAAAGCTACCAGAAGAAGGAAGATTTCATACTTTCAGTTTGAAGACATTCTGAGGCATCTGACCTGCTGTTCTTGACTTTCCACAAGGAAAAGCCATCCCCAAATGGAGCCAGTGTTAGCCTCCTATATCAATAGGTTTCATCTTTCATGATTGTCTTGATGGAAGTATGGAATATGTTCAAACCTTCTTACTTGAGCAAAGGTGTTCCATATTCTTGAAAACCAAAAAAATCAAAAAATTTAAAAAATGTAAAAAGGGTATACCCTAAAAGAAAGATCAAAGGGTAAAAAGAATAAAAATGGTCAAAAAGAGAAAGAAATGAACCCCAAGCAAAAAAATAGACCAAGGAAAGTGTGCAAATCCAAATGCCACTACTTTTTACTCTGTTGTAATAAATCAATTGTGTGCAACTTGTGAAACTTTTGCCACAATTTATGAATAATTCAAACTGTTTAAACTTGGCTTAGTCATATTTCAATTTCATGTTATAGATTAGAGAATAAATATCTAGCCAAACAGTTTAATCTTGGCGGATAAGTAGCTAGGTAGAGTGAATAAAAGGTGCTCAACAGTTTAATCTGAGCCCTTGGATGTAATAAGGGTAGAAATAGATAGATTCATCATGTAAAAAGAAAAGATTGATCAGGGTTTGCAAGTCTAAATGCACCCTAATAAAGAAGACAAAATGGTAGTGTTAAGTAGATAGGGTAGGTAGATGGTGCTGCAAAGTGTTATCTGATGAATGGTGATGTTACATGTTAGTTAATCATTTACTTTCATCAAAAATACTGAAGCAGAAAATACACTGGAAAATCACAGCAAGCAAAGTCAAATTCATTAACCTCCCCCATCATTTTTCCCCCTCAAGAGTTTTACTAATTTCCCCAAAAGTACTAAGGTAATTGGAGATCAAAGGGGCTCAAGGCATTTCCTTGACTTCTGGAGGGACCGGACCCTCGGCCTAATGATCAAAAGACCTAAGCACTTGAAATAACCCATCATTGATTATCTTCCATCTTTAACTTTTTCCTAAGTAAAATCCTATTTTACTTAGGAAACTGATGCAATATTCCATAAAATTCCTCAAAACAACTTGTTATTCTAAGTTTAAGTGTTGAAGATAAAATGTTGCAATGTACTTCATAAGTTATCACTTTCTTAGATGTACAAAGATGTTTTGATTTTCCTTGTCCTTTTTCATATTAACATTTGATTTTACTATATTAAATCCCTAGTGAAATCCCTTCTTCCTAAGTATATAACTCCCTTTCTAATAAATATCCACAAAACCCTTTATTATAATGTTTTACCAAAGTATATATTCCCGCACATTCAAAATAAAACCCCGCTTTATAAACCCTTTGGTAAAATATATCGTTATATCATTAATCCCCTCCCTATGATGAATTAGTTGTGTATTAATTAATTCATCGTATAATAAAATATATATAAAAAGCGTTAGACATATAATATATGTGTTTAACACCAAAAACAAGAATAAAATGCGACAGAGTCCTGCGCCACCGTGGTCTGTCCACGTGGCATTCCTCTCAAGCCAACTCCGCTTCGACCCTTAACCTTTGCATATGGGATTAATTAGTTATTTGAACTAATTAATAACCTTTCACCTACCAATCGAAATCCTCCCGGGGCGATTAAATAACAGTTAAACGAATGTAAATCCCGCCGGGCCCACTTTTCAAATCCCCCGCATGTTTCCCTTTCCTTCAGCCGTCGGATCATCCCTCCATTGATCAACGGTCATGATCAATCCCGCTGCCCATCCCGTGTGAGTTATTTAGCCAGCGGGGAATGGGTGGTTTTGACTAGTCAGACCATCCACGTGGCGTTAGAGCTATGGAATCGCTCCCCTCGCGTCTTTTACCGCCTTCGTCCATAAGCGGTGCGGGCTTACCACTTACCGCTTACCGCATACCGCCGGCCCCACTTTCCTACGTCATCCCGTACGTCAATGACGTCATCACCTCGAAAAAGACAAAAACCCTTTTTGACTTGTAAATAAGCCATTTTCGTGTTTTTTCAGTTATTTTTAGTTTCTGAAAGAGACAGAGCTCCCGCTGCAATTTCAAATTCCACTGCAAATACACCAATATACTCTGAAATTCAGCTGCGCCCGTGTTGAAGAACGTCCCCGCCATTGTTCATTACCTGTTAAAGAACCAGTTCCATCTAAAAACAGGTATTTATCATTTCGCGCCCCGACTGCAAGTCAAGCTTAGTTTCCTTTGTTTTTTCTCTGAAAAAATGGTTAAAAATCCTCTCTGAGTCCTCATTAAAGATTTAAAACCTGTGAATTTGCTTCCCAAACCTGCGAATTGTTCCAATTTCCTCTTTTGCCAGATATCCCGCCCGGTCTACAAGGAAAAACGAAAACCTCCATTTTGAATCCACAAGAACCAAAATGGAGGCCCCGACAGCTTTAAATATCACTCCATTGAATGCTCGTCACCGGGAATTAGACTATTTACCTCTAATAGATGAAGATTTCCAAATTAAAGACCTGCATTTTGATGAAAGTCCCCGTTTGAGTTTCTGTCGCTGCAGAGACGAACACTTAAAGGGGCAAGATCTTATAGGGTTGTGGGAATCCAATCTCCCAAGGTATTTTAGTCCTACAGTCCACGTTTTCCCTGAAATCATTCATTACTGTCATGCAAATTATGATCCCGCACAAAGAGCTGTATTAGCTCCTGATCAAAGTGTTTTGTTCCCTATCACACCTCAGGCTATCAATGCTATGTTACAATTTGAGCCAGAACAAGAATTAGCACCTCTATCCATGGAAGGGTTGATTAAGAAAACCAGACTGTTAACTCCAGAGAAATTGAAAGCAATGTGTCAGTATTTCATGTTACCTGAGCATCAGCCAAAAGGGACTCCCCCCTATGGTTTTTACTTTTCCAATCAATTGGGAAGGCTTATTGTGAATGTAATATCCTTTGTCTTAGGATTCAATACCAGTGAGTATGTAGATGAGATAACTCTGGCTTTGCTATCTATCTTTACCCCTGGGCAGCCTCCTGAGATTAAGTATGATTATGCTTCCTTCATTGCCAACAAAATCCATGATCAATTTTTAAGGCTAGATACTGAAAAGGTTTTCAAGTACTCCTCAGTTATCTATCATCTCATAATTTTCTATCACTCAGATAGATTCCCTTTCCCTGTTCAGAAACTTGATGCTAAAGGTAATCCCAGGTCTGTTATTTTTTGGTCCCCCATCATTCATTTGTCCTCTGATTCTCCCTACTCTTATTGAGAATTCATTGATCAGTTTGTACATCCTGCTACAACCTTGTTAACAGGAGTTTCTCCCCCCAGGCTTAGTACTGAGATTAGAAAGACCCTGCAATTGTCAAAGAGTTATAAAGTTGGGGATTGGTATTTGTACCAAAACCATACATTCATCAGGATTTATGGATGTGAATTACATCCATTCAAGTTACCCAGATATGTACCAATGAGAATTTTTGCTTTGGAATACTTTAGACAGATGAATAACTCAGATGTAATCCATTTCTGCAATGTAAAGAAGAAAGCACAGTTAAGGATCAAAAGCTAGTTAGGTCCTTTCATTTCCAATTCTAGAGAAGCTGAGAGAGATGCAGAACTTATATTAGAGAAAAAATTCCAGACATCTTTCCGTTGGGTCCCTTATGACCCCTTTGGTTTCATTTGTGAAAGAAGGTTAAAAAATAAGTCATCTCCTTATGTACATCACAGAATTCCTGACATAGAACAGTATGCAATTCAAGATGAATGGGTTAAAGGAACACTTGTTGAAGAGGGAAGTGGAGCTGCCAAATTGAATAAACTTATGAAAGATGTTGAGAAGAAATTTGACCTAGAAACATATGATCACATGCAGGTACCATACATTGGCACATCTTCAGCAGCTACTCTACAACAAGCTATACAGGAAGACAGCCCATCAGTAGCAGCAGAGCCCAAGGGTAAAGGAAAAGAACCTATAGTTCAGGTCATTGAAACCCTGGTCATGGCAGAAAAATCACAAAGTTCCAAAGCACCAGAACAATCTCAGGCTTCTCAAACACCAGCAAAGCAAATCCAAGTTCCAGAGATGCAAACTCCACTGAATGTGGAAATAGGGAAAAAGAGGCCAGCTCCGGATACCACACCTTCAAAAGGAGCCCCACAAGTTTATCAGGCTAAAAAACACAAATCTGATCCACCTCCAGATGTAGAGATTATAGATGAAGTATTTGATGATGGCAGGGAGGATAGTCAGCAAACAGGTACAGCAAGCGAAACAAACATAAGCCAGAAAGGGATACAAAAGCAATTAAGCACTGAAGTATCTTCTTTCAGACCGCCAAAGACAGATACTGGAGACATTAAGAAAACCTTCATTAATATCAAAACAAAGAATGAACCATTAAAAATGAAGGTATACGATCAGTATATGAAGATGGCTCCTCACAATCAGCAAAGGTTGATGTCAGCATTTGATCTGTCACAAGGTAAAATGCAAATGAGCCACTTCAAAGCAAATGTGCCAAAGCCAACTTCAGCAACAGATTACATCAGAACAAATTTTGAAGTTTTAGCAAAAGATATCCATCCCTTGGATCAGATAGAGCTTCATAGACAAATAGGGGAAATGGTTTATTCTACTCTCACCAACAAAGCCATGGCAGCTTTAACGCTGCAAGATTCCTTGAATAATACTACTGCACAATTAAAGATTGAGAGGGCCTCCTCACAGGCCAAGGACAATAGAATAAAATCTCTAGAAGAGATCATCATTGGTTTGGGTCACAATCCCAAAGACACTAAAGGTATTGAGGCACTGATAAAAAAGAAATAGGATGATATAGCTGCACTCAGAAAACAGCTTAAATTACCAACCTCGAGGCACCCTCAGACACAAGAAGTTATAAAAGGAAATTCACAAGAAGAAATGATGGAGTTGCTCTTGAATTTGACAGAGCGACTAAATGAAACAGAGAAGGAGTTGGAAAAAGCATTGCAGGAACAGGAAAATATCAAGCAGAGTTCAACAACAGGTACTACAACTACAGGACAGCAGGAACAACCATCTCAGGTGAACATTTCTAATTTGAATTCTGAGGATTTAATTAAACGAATGGAGATTTTGCAGCTAAAGGTCACAGAACTCCAAGAAACAAAATTACAATTAACAAAATTGGAGGGAAAATATGACACATCCAAAAAGACAGCTGCTGACAACCTCAGGGAAATAAAAATATTGGAGAAAATGGTTGAGGCTTTGCAAAAATATCTTTCACTGGAAAAGCCTCTGAACGAAATAAATGATATTCTTTGGAGCAACATCATTGAATTAATAAGAGATATTTGGCCTTCCATTCAAGCTATTTTTGAGCAAAATGAGTTAGTCAAGATAGCACAAGAAGAAATAAATAAAACCAGACATGAATTAAGAGGCAGGCCTGAGCAGGCCCAGCAGCTCATTCAATTTTTGAATTCCAGAACAAAACAACATCTTGCATTATTGGGAATTGATGACAGGACAGGTGCAGTTTTGGAAGCAAAGAGAGTTTTCACCAAGAGGACTTTCATGCAAAATCTAGAAAGAAAGTGTACAGACATTTTGGTTGATATCAACGTTTTTAGAGAGAAGTTTCAAGCTTTGCTGGAGAGTGGATTGCCAAGTCCCATGCTCACAGAGGATCAAATAGTAGACTTGGAAACCTATGAGAAAATAATAAAAGCTCATGCTAAAAATACAGCTGTAGGTTCTACTAGCTCATCAGAACCTGCATTACCAACTGGGAAAAGTATTTATGATAAAGTGAGGAATCTATTTCATCTAGAGCATGAAATAAAGTATCTATTTCCGAACGAGCCCACTTTTTATAAACTTACTGAAGCAGATGAAACTTTAAGGAAACTCAGAAGAACAATGATACCAGATGATCAGTGGTGGAAGGAAATGCTGGAAGTTTTGTAAAAAATGTTTTCAGGATGAAAATTTATCTTTACTATTGAGTAAATGGTAAAAAACAGAAAAGCAGATGAAAGAGTATCAGATGAAAGGTTAAAGAGTATCCGTAAGAAGAAAGAGTATTCAACAAGTCAAAGGAATACGCAAAGGACAGCACAGAGCCCTATTTTAAGCATTTATCCTTAGCACGTCCATGAAGAAAGGAACAGCACATCAGCCGTTACTCATTATTCTATTTTACGAGACCATGTGTCTCTTGTTTGTTTGTAAATATGCTTTAAGTCAGCCTGGATTATTGGCTAGGATAGAGTAAGATTGTTAGGATTATTTTTTGTATAAATAAACCCTCAAAGAGAGAGTTGAGGGTGGATTCCATTACTCTGTTGTAACATTGAGGTTTTCGGAATAAAAAGCTTTTGGACAAATTTACTTGTGGCTTACTGGATGACGTTTTGAAGCACTGGACTTGTTGCAGGATTCATGTGTTGGACTTCAGTTCAATAAGTTTTCCAACCCTTGTGTTTAAATTTTATATTAGTTTATGCTATTATCATATCCGTTTCTGAATAGTTTACATAAAAGATTGAAACAGAATTTGCTTAATTGTACTCTGTTTTCAAATGTGATTATTCTTGATGTTTTCTTCTGGATTAGTTATAAGCATGAATTCTTAATTGCTCATGTTTTGCTGATTTAAACATTGTTGATTACTGTAACAAATAATCCTTCATTGCTCTTTGTTTGTAGTCATTTCTCTTTTTTCTCTTGAATATGGTGAAAGATTCTTAGCTGCCTTTCATCCCTTCAAGACCATCCATCCACTTTAAATTTTAAGGATTGTTCTCTGTCTAGCTATCTTGCCCTGTAATACCATCTTGTGTTTAGAAAAGAAATCCAGTAAAGCCATCCTTAGACTCCATAGCCCAATGGACTAAAAGCCCTCAACCTTGCCCTTAGTTTGTGGATTCCACCATTTTCCTAAAACAAACCCTTGAATCTATAACTAGCCTAAAACCTTTCAAAAAAACAAAGATAAATCATAAAGAGAGAGCCCTCTCTGGATGCAGATTGGCTAGATTCTGCATCTAAAAGGTTGGTTTGTGGTTACCTCGGGTATAATTTCCTCTTACACAACTTCTAGGAAAACCTGAGTGATAACAGGTCATACGATTAGCTCCTAACGCTCGCATGCTGTGGGGAAATCTGTTGCACCATCTTTTGGTCATCTAACCCATTGTTATTAGATGGACCCAGGTACACCATGTAAGACCAATTTTACCCTAAGTAAAATCACATTCACTATGAAAAATAACTTAGTAAACCACCTTTATTAAGTTGTTTATGGTCTAAACAGGAAATCCCATGAGGAAATATTAAATAAATCCATATTTGTTTGATTTTCCTCAAGGAATAATTAGTTAAGCAGTAGTTTAATTAATATTCCTGGTTAAATTTAACCCAAAACAAGGAAATTAATTATATAAATCATTATTTATCGTATCATTTTCTAAGAATAATTATTTAAACCTTATTTAAATAATATTCTTTGTTAAATATGACTAAATCACCCTTAAATAGTTAAATAAATCATTATTTATTTGATTATTACTCAGCCACATCCTTAAAATGATAAATAAATCATTTATTTATTTATTATTTACAAATAAAGGGATTTAACCAAAGTCAAATTCCTTTTCCCTCTAACAAATATAATAAAATATTCCATAAAAGTTTGATCTTGATTTGGTTAATAATATTTTAATTATGCACCAATATCTAGAATAACTCAATATTTTGTTACAAATAGAAGGGTTTTTCCATTCATTTATCACCTTTTGTTGCCTAAATATCACTTTGGATCTATACTTTTGGTCTGACTATTGATCCACCATCATAGTCATATTTTGCTATCATTTTTTGTCTGGGTTTTCTACACCATCAATAGAGAGGAATTTTAGATCTAAAGTGATGAGGACTTACAAGAACCCATCCTATTGAGGAGAACTGGGAACACCCTCCTCTGTTTTCCTCCCAGGTGCCCCTAATAAAAAACTCATTCAACATATTCTTGTCTTGTCTATTGGATGCATGGAGTAAATATTGTTTTTTTTTTACTGTTTAATGTCTTCTAATGCATAGATCTAGATTTTTGCAGCATTTATCTTGATCACCTAACTGCAAATCTGAAGATATTGACAACCATATTTGTTGTTAGGGCTATTGTTATGCATAGCTAAAGTGGTCTTTTTTCGTACACTTGGAATTAAGATTCATACTAAAAAATGGTGAGGAAGTGAATTCATTACAATTGGAGGGCTCAAACCTCAATATATTTCCCCCTTTGTTGTATTTTATTTTCTCTGATGATGATGAATCAACTTCCATGATGAAATCCTAGATGATAGGAGGGGGAAAACAGGGAAGGGGGTAAAGGGATAAAATGAGAGAGTTATGGAATGGGGATTGGAGTAGTAAAATTCAGGGTGATGAGGAGGGATATAGGGACCTTAGGGAAGTGGAAGGAGATTAAAAGGATGAGGGAATAGGGCTGGGGAATAGGGTTTTGGGAATAGGTTCTTGGCTCCCTAAAAAATGTAGCAAGTAGGGATAGGGTTTTGGGGATAGGTCTTAGGGAATGAAAATGAGAGGGCCATAAGGGTTTAGGGATGTATCTGGGTGTGTAGGAGGTTAGGTTAGGGCAAGATAGGGAGTCTAGGGTTTGTAAATTAAAAAACAAAAAACATAATCTTCTAGAAAAGCACAGTGTAGGAGGAAATTGACAACGTTTCCACCATAGGAATGAAAATACTGAGTGAAAAGGGTGTGAAGTGGCTCAACTAACTTGTTTTATCTTTAATAAAACTTGTTCTTTAGTTTGGAGACCATTTTTTACCCCTTTGAAGATTTTCTAGACCAAGTGTAGCTTCCCTGCAAATATCGCAGAGCCAGAAGGAAAAGCGCAGCGTGTGAAGGAAAAGCACAGTGTGTCCCTGAGAAAAGCACAATGTGAGATTTCATACCAATTTTGGAGTCCTTCCTGAACTCCAAATTGATCTCATAATATCACATTAGAAATATATGTTTGTCTGCTACACAATGGACCCCTCAGGCACTAAAAATGATCAAGTATAGTCTCTCAAAAATCAATTCTCCCAAGACTGGTAAAACAAACGCAGCATGGCTGAGGAAAAGCACAATGTGAGATTGCAGACCATGTTTGGAGGACTTACTGAGCTCCAAATTGAGCTTATGATAGCTCATTGGAAATCGATTTCTGTCTAATTATCATTTGATTCATCAAGCAAGTCATTTGGACACTCTATGATAGAGAAAATTCACTTTTCCCAAGAGTACTCCTAAAGTATAGCAACTCTCTAGTAGCAATCCTCTCATTCACAGTGAGCTTGTCATTTTTCTCCTTTTGAGTTATGATGGGCCCCACATGTATTTTCCATGCATGAATTTCTTTCTTTTGAACTTTTGGTGGCTTTGGAACATTGATATTCTTCCTGAAATCTTTCACATTTGTTGGTGGAACTTGAGCATTTACAGCTACTTGGAACTATGAAGTACTTATTACAAATTAAGAACATAAAATTATTTTTTTTTTCTTTGAAATCAAATTTATTGATGAAATTACTTTATTCTCACTCCTCCACTTGCTAGATTTTATGCATGGAATAATGATTTAATGACCTTGGAATGCTAAATACCTAATGGATATAATGAACTGAATGAAATCATGGTGATGATGACTAAAATGATGATGAAAATCTCTGAATGATGATATGCTCAGCTGAATGATGACATTGACCAAAAAATTAAAAAAATTTGGAAGGAGTGGAAAATAGATCGAAACCTAATGCCCAGTCACCAAATTTTTCTTGAAAACTTGGTGAAATGACAAAAATTTGACTGTAGGACCCTATTGGAACATGATAAGAGTCCATTTTATCTCTGGTGACAGGATAAAAATACTGACACTAACATTGGCTCCAGCTAGGGATGGAAACCCTTTGGAGGTGTCAAGAATACCGTAGACCAAGTAGCCTAACCATTGGGCATGGAATCAAAAGCTAACAACCAGATTGAATATTGAAAACTTGATATAATAAACTAACTCAAAACTAGACTAAATTGACTTTGAAAAATCTTTGAAAGCAATAGAAAGGCAGTGAAACTTTATAGCCTTCACCTGGGGCTCCAAGCTCCAATGATTCTCCGCTTCACTCTTTGCAGAAAAATTAAACTGATATATACAATGAAATTGGGAAAATTTCAGAAATCTGCATCAGGAAAGATAATGGTTAAGGAGCCTACCATTAACTAGTCATACTAAGCAATATTTTCCATTCATCTCTTCCAGCAGGAAAGCATGTTGTTCGTGAGAGGATGGAATCTTATATGGTCCTTTGCACAGGTTCTCAAATTTTCCGTGCTTCCCTTTTTCCTTGTTTCTACCATCCCAACGAAGGACCGCATCTCCAATCTTGAAATCATCCACCTTTTTCTTGCAGCCATATACCTTCTTTATATTTCCATTAAGTTTTGAGGTGTTCTAAAAGACCTCATCTCTTGTTTGTTGAAGATGGATCATTTGATTGACCCAACATTTTTCATCATTCTCTTCACTTCCTGCTTCTTGTAACAACTTCATAACCAAGACAACAAGTGATGTAGGAAAAAAAAATATCTACTCCATATACCAATTGAAAAGGAGACATTCCTATTGATTTCTTACTACTCACCTTGTCCGCCCACAAAGCATTAATAAGCTTTTTGTGCCAGCTCTTCTTGTTTGCCTCCAACATCTTATTTATGATTTTAATCAAAGATTTATTAGAATATTCTACTAATCCATTACCTTGTTGATAGTACATGGTTGAGTGCCTGAATTTGATGTTGTACTTGTCAAAAAACTCAACAATTTTCTTTGACTTGAATGCATCCACACTGTCTGTAATGTTCTTATGAGGACATCCAAAATGAGACAAAATGTTAGTCTCAAAAACCTGAATAATTACCAAATCTATTGCTTTCCTTGTTTGGATCACCTTGACCCCTTTGGTGAAGTAGTCTATGTCCATTAAAATCCATTTATGTTGTGCAGATGATGCAGGGTGAATTTCTCTGATAAATTCAAGGCCCCACTGCTAAAAGGGTGCTTGCATGGAAATAGGCTACAAAGTTAATGGGGGAAGCTTTCTTTTACCTTGAAATACTTGACACTCATGACAACTCATCATTTCTTTATATAAATATGAAAAAAGAGTTGGCCAATAATATCTAGCCCTAAACACCTTATTAGCCATAGTTTTACAAAACAGGTGAACTCCACAATCTCCTTTATGAAATTCATTCATTACCTCTTTGGCTTCATCTTCCACTAAACAGTTTAGCAACACACCTCCAGGGCCTTTCCAATAAAGAGCGTTGTACAAAATTTAGTATTTGGAAGCCTTCAACTTCAATGACCTCCTCTTACTTTTAGACATGCTTAGAGGAGGATTTAGATGCTAAAGAACATATATAATGTCATAATACCAAGGATATGAGATAAATATATCAAATACTTGTATGAGAGTGCCATCCTCTTCTTCATCAGAAAAAAATGAAATGAGGTTGATATCTAGAGCATGCAAATTTGATTCAGCCATGAGCTTGGCTAATCCTTGACCTTTGATCAGCTTTGTGGGCTTGATCTTGAGGTCATACTCTAACATTTATTATATTCACTTCCCTCTTCTACCTTCTATATTAGTCTGCATGAGAACATCCTTTATTGCTACATTAGGGATGTTATCACACCGACAGGTTTCCAAGGCCGAAGAAGGAATCCCAACAGAGGTAACCACAGACCAAAATTTTAACTTGGTAGCTAGCCCTACCAAGTTGGAGAGGGCTCTCTCCACAAAACACAACCTACAAGGCTAAATGGATTAGGATTTTAGGCTAGGTGTGAGTTCAGGGGTTTTGATAATTTATTTTGGTCAGGATGCTAGATGAAAGTATGGTAAAGGGAGCTAAGTTAGGGAAAATGAGATAGGGTTGCAGCTATTCAATGAGCAAGGTAGGCATAAGGCTTACCACTTTAATATGATTGTGATGAGATGGTTTTAAGACTGATGAGAAGCTAAGAAGAGCATGGGAGATGTATTCTTCCTAAACAGAGGAAAATGGACAAATTATGATATATTTCCCTAAATAGAGCATGAGAAAGCATGTTTTCTGCCTATCAAATTGAAAGAAATCATACAATAGAGATGTAATGAACATATGAAACTAAAGAAAAAATAATGATAAACATCATGCCACATGTATCTCAAAAAATAGCTGCACCTCTTCTTTATTAACTGGCCAAACTAAGTACAATAGTTCCGTGATCAATAAGCTAACATCCAAACTAATTCCAACCTTTGAAAATGAGTAAAAAATTACATGATATAGGCTTCAAACAACCTCTCCCAACCTCAGGGGTCGAATCCCTAAGTTGAGGAGTTGATCCACAATAATCTGAACTGATACCTAGAGTATAGGGAGGTCCAAGTGACTCTTCCCTAAATACCTTCAAACTAATTCATTTGACTCAGTGATACCTTTTACCCAATCAATGTACCCCTAGGTAACTTATCCATAGCATAATTACATTTACCATCATTAATTACATAGGTAGAAACATGATTTTTTTAAGTAAAGTCAAAATTATAGAGAAATTTCAAAAATATCAGCAAATGGTCATTTGCGCCCTCACTATGTCATTTGCACCCTCGCTATGTCATTTTCACCATCCATCTTGAAGCCTGATTTTTGGTGCCTTCCCGGTGTCCAAATTTTGCCCAAGATAGCTCGTTGGAAATCCCTTCAAGTCAAGTTTCCAGATCGTCCTTCAGTTTTCAAAATGAAGCTGATTTGACCCCTCAAAATTTCATCCTCCCAAGACTACTCTATACACAGTGCATAGGCCAAAACATGGGCAAAAATGTGTTTTTTAGGTACTTTTTTGACATTTTCACCTGTAAAATCTGCAAGCCAAGGATAGAAACATGGTATTTTGGAATGAATTTGTCCTTAGGAATCCATTGGCAGTCTCCTTTTCCTTAAAAAGTGCCCCAAACATTTGGAAAACGCCTAGGGTGTTGCGCAAATGACCTAATTTCTGATAAATGTCTGTTCAGAAAATTGAGAAAATCACAGATTTTGCAAAAAAGTTTCAAAATGCTTCAAAATTGGTAGAATGGCTAATGGTGGTTTCACTAGGATTGGAGGGAAGCCTCTACAAGTATGTCCAATTTTTTCTTCTCTTCCATGGTCAAATCTTCAATATTTGCATTCGCTCTTTTGAGCTTGGCCATTGCAATTTTCTACTTTTGAGCATAGTGTTTGACGTTCCTCCTCAATAGGTCATTGTCTCTATTAGCCTTTTCCGAAAGCTTCTCCAAATGGTCATTCATTTCTTGAAGCCATCATCCCTTATATTATTTTATCATCTCCAAGAATTGATCATCCATGATGGCATCATCAACCATCTTTCTTCTTCTGCCATGACATTTTTATCAAAACCCTAGGGAAGTGTAATGGTGTGGAAGATGGTTTTAGGAATGAGGAATGGGAAAGGGAAAATGAAGGGGATGGTGCTAGGGATGTATGAAATGGGGGAGGGGATAAGGAGTCGTATTATGATGGGATTTATGATGGGGATTTGGGGATTGGGAGCCTAGGTCAATGTAGCACCTATGGCTTAGGGTTTTTGGAAAAAGGGTTAGGGAAAAGGAATTTTGTAAAACAAGGATTTAGGAATGGGTATTTTAAATTGTAGGAAGGGTATGAAGGTGTAGGGGAGTGAAATGGGAATAATAGGGTTTTAAAACAATTTCAAACACCAATTTCTAACATAACATTCACAACACCCAACACAAGAACTTGATGAAGATGATAATTTATGGAATTAGCGCTTACTCAGTCATTGGAGGTCAATGAAAAGGTTGATGAAGGTTTGGAAATTATTTTTTTCAACTTTAATGTGTTTCTGGGGGTTCTCTGGTCATAAGTGCAGGGCAAGAAGGATTTGCACCATCACAGAAGGAATTGCACCATCAAAGAAGGATTTGCGCAGCGCCTTTTTTCAGAACACTTTCGGAGGCCTTTCTAGTGTCGAAATTGGGCCTAGGATAGCTCGTTGGAAATAATATGCTGTATAATTTGCAAATATGCCTTTAGTTGGCCAAATGGACTTGATTTTACCTATCAAAATCTAATTCTCCCAAGACTGATCAAAAAGTGCAGAATGAGGGTGAAAAAATGAAGTGTGATCTTGCAGGCAACGTTTGGAGGCCTTCCTCAACTCCAAATTTAGCTCATGATAGTGCATGGGAAACCTCTATCTCTATAATTATCATTTGACTCATCATGCAAGTCATTTGGACACTCCAACTAGGAGAAAAATATATTTTCCTAAGGTCACTCCGGAAGTGCAACAAACCTTTTGTAGCAACTGTGTTTTTGACATTTCTCCCAAACCATGTGTTAGCACCTAATTTGGACCTTAGGTTGAAAGAAGGCAAATAAGGGTAACCTCAAACCATGCTTAGCCTTGTAGCTAGCCCTACAAGGTCAGGAGAGGGCTCTCTCCAGGAAAAATATTCAATGAAGTATATGAGTAAACTGATTTTAGGCTAGGTATAATAAAAGGGGATGTTTTTATGAATTTTCATGGTTGTAGGATTAGATGGGTTGGGTAGTTTGAAACTGGGGAATTAAATCAGAGATACAGGGTATTTCATGGGGCAAGGTAGGCAGGGATTTTAACAATTCAGTTTAAATAATGATGGAATGTTTAAGACTGGTGAGGAGCTGAAAAGGGCATAGGAGATGGATCCTTTTCAAACAGAAGAAAACATCAAGTATTGAATGATTTCCTAAGGCAGAGCATTATATAATGGATTCTACCTATCTATCTTGAAAGCATTCAACCAGAAATGTGAATGAATGAATGGTGAACATAACAATTAACAGATGAACACAAAGGAAAAAACAATGCTAAAATCCATACCACAGGAAGCCCATAAATCAGAGTTGCATTTCTTTATTAATTCCCTGCCAAACTGTTACAAATGGAGCGTAGAGTGTCCTCAATAATTCCAACTTATTGCACACTTTATTCCCTCTACAAATGATGAATAATTACATTAAATAGACCGAATTTGAGAGGAGTAGATCCACAGAAAGAGTTGTTTCACCACCTCAAAAACCGAAATCGAAACATAGGAAAGGTCCAACAATATGCCCCTAAAAAGAAGGAGAAAGAATACATTTGATCATCTATGGAAAACATTTGAGAAAGAATACTATGGAAAACACCTTTTAACAATAGGGTGGTGGCTCTGTGGAGATAGCAGCTTCTAAACTGCAACTTATTACATATGAAGACATAAAATTACATAAAATATGATAATAAAAGAAAACTACCATGTTTTCACCTCAAAAGATGGTTTTGAGGTGAAAATTACATAAAGCTCAATAGAAAAATTCTTTGATCTTTCCAGATACTGTGCCTTTGAGTTTATTTAACCTCCTCATGACCTTACTAATATTTATTGATAGTTGACTCACTAATTTGACCATGATGAGACCCTAGAACCTAATGAGACCAACCCTATGAACTAGTAATATGAATTGGGAGTGAAAGTGAATCATGACTAAAGACCATAGGGAGGAGAATCAACAAGTTTTACATGAGGAAAAACTGATGAAAGACCACTACCATCAATGAATCCATGACCTAATGGAATGATGAAAATTTATGGTATGGGACTCCTAATATGCGTATGCAAAAGAGTAAGTTTGGTCACTGATGCCAGTATGACCAGACTGATACTAACATTGGCTGCAATGGGGATGGTAGCTCCTTGGAGTTGCCAAGAACACCGTAGACCAAGTAGCCTTATCCATTGGGAAAATATGGTCATAATACTGAAATCTGACACAATGTAGACTGACTCTGACTCAAACTATGACTAAAAACTTAAATAAAGCCAAACTTTACACATATCATTCAAGTTTTATAGCCTTCACCTCGAGCCCCAAACTTCAATGACTGTGTAACTGAAATCTGACCAACAATGGCATGGTATATACAAATATTGTGGCATAAATTTGGATCCATTATCTTCAACAGTGGTAGTGCTTCAAAATCCTACCATTTACTCATCCTCAAGGGAAATCCTGGCCATCCATATCTGAGAGCAAGAAAACATTCTGTCCCCTGTATGCTGAAACCTTATATGGTCCTTTCCACAAGTTGCCGAACTTACCATGCTTCCCTTTTTCCTCATTTTGTGCATCCCATCTCAACACCACATCGTCCATCGTCCAACTAAAACTTTTCTTCTTTGGTCTTATGGTCATAGATTTTCTTTATCTTCTCCTGCAACTGAATAGCGTTCTGAGAAACTTCCTCTCTTGTCTGCTGAAGGTGGATCATTTGATTGATCCTTCACTGGTTATCATCTTCCTCACTACCAGCCTCTTGCAATAATCTCATGACTGGAACTGTAAGTGACGTGGGAGAAACAACATCAGTACCATAAACCAATTCAAAGGGTGACATACCTATGGATTTCTTGTTGTTGACTCTATCTGCACATAACGCATTGATAAGCTTTCGATGCCAATTCCTCTTATTTTTTTTCAGCATTTTCTTGATTATGTTTATCAGAGATTTATTCGATGATTCTGCCAGGCTGTTGCCTTGTGGGTAGTATGATGTTGAATGGCCGAACACAATATTGTATTTGTCGCAGAATTCCACCATTTTCTTAGATCTAAACGCTGCTACGTTATCTGTTATGATTTTGTGAGGGCAACCAAAATGAGACAAGATATTTGATTCTAAGAATTGAATGATTACTGTATTAGTGGTCTGCCTTGCTGGAATGGCCTCGATCCATTTGGTGAAGTAATCGGTGCCTGTCAAGATCCATCGATGTTGCGCTGATGATGCGGGATGGATTTCCCCTATGAAATCAAGTCCCCACTACTGAAAAGGAGCATTTACTAAAACTGGTTTCAAAGGAAGAGGAAGCAATTTCCTTTTTCCTTTAAAAACTTGACACTCATGGCAGCTCATCACTATTTTTCCTAGTTATATTTAACCCAAAACAAGAAAATTAATTAGATAAATCATTATTTATCTTATTATTTTCTAAGAATAATTATTTAAACCTTATTTAAATAATATTCTTTGTTAAATATGACTAAATCACCCTTATATAATTAAATAAATCATAATTTATTTGATTATTACTCAACCACATCCTTAAAGTGATAAATAAACATTTATTTATTTATTATTTACAAATAAATGGATTTAACCCAAGTCAAGTTCCTTTTCCCTCCAACAAATATAATAAAATATTCCATAAAAGTTGGATCTTGATTTGGTTAATAATATTTTAACTATGCACCAATATCTAGACTAACTCAATATTTTGTTATAAATAGAAGGGTTTTTCCATTACTTTATCACCTTTTGTTGCCTAAAGATCACTCTGGATCTATACTTTCGGTCTTACTATTGATCCACCATCATAGTCATATTTTGCTATCATTTTTTGTCTGGGTTTTCTACACCATCAAGAGAGAGGAATTTTAGATCTGAAGTGCTAAGGACTTACAAGAGACCATCCCATTGAGGAGAACTGGGAACACCCTCCTGTGTTTTTCTCCCAGGTGCCCCTAATACAAAATTCATTCAACATATTCTTGTCTTGTCTATTGGATGCATGGAGTAAATCTTGTTTTTTTTTTCTACTGTTTAATTTCTTCTAATGCATAGATCTAGATTTTTACAGCATTTATCTTGATCACCTAACTATAGATCTGAAGACATTGACAACCATATTTGCTGTTAGGGCTATTGTTATGCACAGCTAAAGTGGTCTTTTTTCGAACGCTTGGAATTAATATTCATACTAACAACTAACAACTCCACACGGGTTTACGATTACGACTGTTGTCTTTTTTTTTATCCTTGCATATCCAATTGCTTCAAACCCTAGTATTTCTCTTCAACCCTTTGTTTTTTATTTTCTTGATGTTTTTTTCAACCTATAAAACCCTAAAATGATAAAAATTCTAACTTCCGTGTGTTTTCAGACCTATTGCGCAGGTGACAGACATCAGCCACAACTGAGATGACAATTTTTTCTGAAATATGCTGCCGAGAGTGCTAGAAGTGCAGGTTGCAATTTTCAGCCCAAAACCTGCGACCTGGACCCTCAGGGTGCACATTATAGCCCAAAAAGTGCAACCTTTGTTGAAAACAGGTCAAAAATTGTAACCTGAAATTTTTGCAGGAATTTTTCTGAAATTTTTCGGGGTTTGTCTGAGCCTCTGTTCAAGGTTGTCTGACCTCTGTCTCTGCCTATTTTAGACCTGTACTTATTATTTTTTGCTCAACCAAGTGGGAACCTAACCCCCTAGGGCTTCAATACCCTCCACTTTTTGTGGAATATTTTTTGCTGTTGCAGGTTGTCTAAACTTTCTGAGTCTCCAGCCATTTTTTTCAGATCTGATACCTCACCTTTAGATCTGCTTTAGATCGGCTTGTTATCCATCCAAATCTCCTCATTTAGATTTTTTTGGGTTTTCCTCTAGGTTTCACTCCACTTCCCTCCTGGAGATAGCCTTTCACCACCTCTTTTTACAGCAATTTTTCCTCTGATCTGTTGTTGTTTCTGCACCACTTTCCAACAGATTTTGTCCTTTAGATCCCTGTCCCTTCCGACCTTAGATCTATTGGTTGTTTCAGTGTGTTTTGATTAATTTTTTCACTTACCTATAGACTAGTTGTTGAGAGACCTGTTATGTCTCAATCTAGTCTCCTAAACTGAGTTCATTTAATTGTCAACCAAGATTTGTAAACTGCTGAAGTGAAATGTACCATATGTACATAGGTGCTTGTTTCCTAGTGCGTTGTGTGTAAGTGTTTTGTGATGTTTTTATCTTTTATGTTGATTTATGATGTTTTTGGTCTTTTGAAGTTTTGTGTTTACAATGAAAGTGCCTAGAAAATTAATGAAAAGAAATTGGTGGTCAAAAACACAGTTGAGCCTAATGTATGGAATGGCAAATGTAATCAAAAATACTGAAGCAACATCTGAACTATGACTGAATAGAAACAAGAGCTTGATGATGACTTCTTAAAAAAATGACACAAACTAGACTTTGAGAAATGATCACTAAATATGCAAGTTTTCTAACTAGACAGTTAGACACTAATCATGATGTAACATTCTATTCTAAGCTCATCTATTCCATGACTAATTCCTAGTTCTATTCTGCAATTTCAATTGAAGGTCACAGAGCTTATATCCAAAGAGTTATTGGTTTCTTTTCAAGGTAGTTCTGTTGAGGACGAGCTCTGTTTATGGTGAGGAATTTGCAGTGATATTTCAGACCTTGTAATGATGTTATCTTCTGTTCCTAAGGTTATGGATCACTGGTGGTTTTCAGAAAAAAAAAGATATTTGTAAATAATGAAGGCTGTCTTATGAATCCTATCAACTAAAGTGATCTACTGTGCAAAGGGTGACAATGTGACTATGAGATGTAAGTGCAATGAATTAATTTAAACATGAGCTTAAGATGCTTCTGAACTAGAACAATGTCAAACTATAAGCCATCATCAAACTTGAAACGAAGTAGCTGGACATGAATTAAATTAAAAATGAAACTCCAGAGCGTTCTAACTAACATGCATTATTCTATGAAGTTACACAATCTGTTTTTTCATCATTAATGATATTTTGGAAAAGTTCCTTCTTGTGGAAGAGGTAGAACAATTCTGACTGTGGACTTGTATGCAATTGAAAGCAAATGAACTGAAAGCAAATGAAAAACTAAGTTGTCACATCACGGTCATATCTTGAACTTCTTAAGGATGTCTTGGAAGAATTTCTTCTTGTGGAAGAGTGATTAGGACAAGTGAAACTGTGATAGTGAAGACTAAAAACTACAACTAATTCCTACAATACTATAGCTATTCATCATTCGTTGTTATGATCTGTTGGAAGGATGTCTTCTTGTGAAAGAACTGGAATGAATATAACTACAGTATCTAGTTAAAAGCAAATACAAATTCAACTCCTATCCTACAGTACCATAGTCATTAAACATTCATCATTTTAGTCTATTGGAAGAGTGTCTTCTTGTGGAAGAACTGGAACGAATATGACTACAGTAGCTAGTTAAAACAAATACAACTTTAACTCCTATCCTACAATACCATAGTCATTTAAACATTCATCATTTTAGTCTGTTGGAAGAGTGTCTTCTTATGGAAGAACTAGAATGAGTACGACTACAGTAGATAAAACAAAACAACTACCAATTTAAATGCAGAACGTAAAGACAGCTAGGAAAAACTTATCTAGTTTACGCAAAAGAAATCCGTGCAAGGGGCAGGGGCCCTCTACCACTTGACGACATTCAACTCCAAATTAAATCATGCCTTCAAGATAATTTTGTCTGCTCCATTAACGATGCAATAGTTTGAACATAATGCTCTGTGTCTTCAAAGACGTAACACAGAGTTTACACAAAATCTAGCAGCAAATCTAACACAAAATTTCTAACTAAGCTCTCGGCCTACTCAAGAGTTTATAAAGTAAATGCAAGTAAAAATAATTACAATAATTTAGGAATGATGTCTTTCCTTAACCAAATCATCTTAGGAGTCTTTGAGGTGGCTGCGTGAAGGAGAAAAGACACCTGGACTGAGACAGTCCTAGTAGGAGTCTTCCTTCACAAATGTGTTCCCACGTGCATAACCGTACCCAGAATTCATTTCCTCTTCCATGACGAGCAACACACCATGTGGGCACGACGTGGATCATGCCCATATGCGTTTTTCCTCAAGAGGCCACCTGGAACATGCTCAAACATAAAGGTAGCTGCAGAATCGCCGGTTAGCTACAGAATGCCTGCATTCTGCAGCTAGTTCCGGTCAAAATGCTTAATAATGGCAACAATCACAAAATTCAACAAGTCAGTCATGTAAACCATTCTAGAAGTAATTTTAACTATTTTTATTGATCAATTGGGTTTAAAATGGAAATGGACAAGGGAAAAATGAGGTAAAATGAGGTGAAGGAAAGCACAAATTTGAGGCTCAACATACCCCCAATGCTGTCTCTTTGCATGTCCTCATGCAAATTATCCTATGAATTCTGAGGCTTCTGCAAGGACATCTAATCCCCTTCTTCTCCTTTGTCTGAAAGCTAGAGGCCTTCTGGGTTTTCTGATCACAAGTTTGAACCTGAGGTTTGTGAGTGCCCTGATCAACTTTTTGTTCCTTGTCTTCATCTTCTCATTGGTTCTCTCCACTTTGTCTATATGCAGGGATAAGGTTGAGTTCATGTCAGTCTTGAGCTTGATTTGATCTTTGAGAAATCCATTCTCATTTTTGATGTGCCTATTCAATAATTCCAACTCATACCTATCCCTCCTTAATATATCAATTTCAGTCAGTGGAGGACTGGGGGTTCTCTCTTCTCTTTCTGAAGCTGTCCTCTCTAAAGTTTCCACATAATCATAGATTTCCTGTTGAGCAGGATCAATCTCAGGAGTGCCTTCATAAAAATCTTCATCATCATACTCTTCCATGGATGTTTCTTCATCTTCAATATTGATTACCCCTGTTTGTTTGATTGATGTTTTCTTCAGTTTTCCTTTTAATCTGTGGCTTCTCCTAAGTTGAGAGGACCCCTCTCCTTTCTCTATAACAGATTCCTTGATTATCTTCTTTTTCTTTAGTTGGCTCTTGATTCGAGTCAACTTCTCCAAAATGACTTCTTCACTGCTTTCTTGAACTGGTTTGTCAATTTTACCTTTTGAAGTCCTCCATTTCCTACTTCTCTTTGTGGGCTGTGGTTCAGGTGATAGTTCTTTTGCTTCTTCAAAATGATTTCTTATTAAGAAATCATCCCATGTATCATTTTTTTTAGATAGATGATGCTCAATCAAAATTTTGACCAACCCATGATGATACAAGGTTGTCTCTAAAAACTGAACTCTTCTCTGAACACAGGAAGCCATTTTCTTCAGACTTTGATACAAGAAATATGGTAAATTCAAATCTTCTCCCAGAAAATGCAACATTAGTCTCATGTGGTAGACATAAAATGTCCCATATCTACCCTCACATGTAACAAATTTTTGTAAAAGAAGTAGTATGTTTCTCCATTTGCTTTTCAATGTTGTACTGGGAATTCCTTTCTTGAACACACTAACATCCATATTTGGTGATTTCAAAATTTGTTTCCAGGAGTCATTGTGGAATTCCCTATTTTTAAACCATCTTTCTCCAGTTCTGGACAATCCTGTAGCCTCTGCTATAAAAACTTCAGTAACAGTAAACTTGACATCCCTTATTTCAACTTCAGTACCTTGGAATGATCTGGCAAATGTTTTGGTGACTTCCTTATGGAAGCCATTAAATTTTTCCAAGAATTGAAGCCATCCTATTTGTTGTAACATCTCCTTGCATTGTGGGTAACCTTCTAAATATTTTGATCCCACAGGCTCAGTCCTTACGATGAAACCCATGATGTTTTTTTCAATATCAAATTAACACTCTTCTCTACCCACAAAACAATGTCTTTTACTTTCGGATAAAAATGGCTTCAAGCTCTAAATGAAAATGGCTTCAATTTTGGAATGACATACCTTTGATTTATAATAGCAACATCTTCAAAATCTCTGGCTGGTATGCCTCTGTTTGATAATGAAGAATGCCTTCGACACCTCGGACTGATGTACTTCTGTTGGACTTTGAAGAGATATGAAAGCAATTTCAATTTTCGAGCTAATATGTCTCTGATAGACAGTGGTAGATGATTTCAAGTTTCTTTTTGTGCAATACCTCCGTCTTTGGTAACAGAAAGACTTCAAACTCAATCACTGAAAAACACTTATGTTTCTAGTAACAACAGACTTCAAACTCAACCTCTGTCTCTGATAGCAAATGGTATGCTTCAAATTCAACACTACAGCATCTCTGTCTCGGGTAACAACAGACTTCAAACTCAATCACTACCACACCTCTGTCTTTGGTAATAACAGACTTTAAACTCAATCACTACCACACCTCTGTCTTTGGTAGCAAAAGTCTTCAATTTTAGCACCTCTGTCTTCTGGTAGCAACAGGATTTAAACTCTACACGGCCACAATTCTGTGTTGACAGTGAAAAATGCTCCAAACTTCGTTCACAGTGATATGCTATCTGTTCACGGGATGAAGTGGTTTTGAGTTCTCACACTGTTATACTTCCAAATTTACCTCTTCTGTTCTGCTCCTGATGATAATAATGCTTCTGCCTTCGAAATGGAATACTGGCTACGGAATGAAGTTATGGCAAATGGTCACGGCATAGAGTGGTGGAGTGAGGTGGAGGATTGTATTAATGATTGAGGAGACGGCGGAGGATTTACGACGGCAGAAAAAATCTTCATCATTAAATAACTTGGTTAAGAGTCGTGGGAAATTCAAATGCTTTGGCCGTTTCACCGCTTAAATGCTATCGGATAGAAAATTTGAATTGGAGGATTTTAATACAAGGTCTGTAGAGGGTTTGTTTGGTGTTTGATCAATAAAACAATTAAAAAAACTTTTCGAATAATCCACAACTAAACTATGCTAAACTTTTATGAAGTGCCATCGTAATTTAAATTTGTTACCTCTGCCCTTTATTTGATGTTCTTGTAGCCTTTGTCTTCTCTGCTCATCTTTGGAGGAATCTTTCACAATTTTCTTGATATTTTTGATTCATGAATTCACTGGATCACTTTGTTGTAATTCTGATGTCTGCTGGTTGATGCCTTCAGGGTTCATAGCTACGAAAGGACTGTCGGGCTGCAGAAAGGCTGATCAGCTGCAGAATGTTCACTGAGCTGCAGAATGTTCCTGTAGAACACTTTAATCATGAAAATGAAGTGAATGGAAGATGGAGTGAAATGAATGAGATGTGGAATGGAGTGAAATGTGAATGATGGATGAGATGAAGTATGGATGGATAAGTGAATGGAGTGAGATGAAATGAATCATAAGTACTATGGTACTGAACTTATGATTTTTATAAGAGCTGCTTAGAAACAAAAAATGGGAAAAGTTAGAGTGTCAGAGAGACTCTGATTTTCACCCTATCTTTTCTGTATAAACATGCCAATCAGTGATTGGTTTTCATGTTTATACCTTTATTTCTTTTTCTTTTCTTTTTTTTTTTTCTTTTTCTTTTTTTTTCTTTTCTTTTCAAAAAGAGAAATGCTTCAGAAAATTTAATCAAGTTGATGAAGAAGAGAGACTCTTCTTCATTAACTTCACATCATTGTCTCCTTGGAACTTCTTGACAAACTCTTCTCTTGAGAGTGGCTTGTGGTATAGCTTCAGTCTATGGCCATTCACAAGAAAAGTGACCTACTCTTCATCTATAGTTCTGATTTTTATTGCCCCATTATCAAAAATTTGAACAATTTCATATGGCCCAAGCCAATGTGTCTGAAATTTCCCTTGAAAATCCTTGAATTTTGAATCAAACAAGAGAGCCCAATCACCCTCTTTAAATTCCTTCTCTTTGATGTACTTGTCATGCCATCTAGCCCTTTGCTGTTGGACTAGACTTGTTTTCTGAACTGCATCTTGTCTGATCTCATCCAATTCATTAATTTGCTCCAGTCTATGCTTTTGTGCCTTCGTTAGATCAAGTCCTAGCTGAACTGCCATCTTGAATGTTTGAATTTGGAACTCTATAGGAAACAAAACTTGCTTCCCATAAACAAGCTCATAAGGAGTATGGCCTGTTGTATTTCTCCATGTAGTTCTATAGGCCCACAAGGCTTCACGAAGCCTATCTACCCAATCTCTTCTATGTAGATGAATAGTCTTTGTTCGGATTCCTTCAATGACTTTATTAGTGGATTCCACTTGACCATTTGCTTGTGGATGATAAGGAGTAGATGTTCTATGTCTGATTTTGTACTTCTCCATCATTTGCTCCACTAGCCTTGATGTAAATTGAGCTCCTTGATCTGTAACAATTTTTCTTGGGACACCAAAACGAGTAAAAATATCCTCAAAAAGAAAAGTAACTACAGATGATTCATTAGCAACAAGTAATGGTTTAGCTTCTACCCACTTAGTAACATAATGAGTGCAAACTAATATGTATTTCTTTTGTCTTGATGGAGGACTAATAGGTCCTACAAAATCCAAGGCCCATTTTTCAAAAGGTTCAATGTGTACCTGAGGTTGTAATGGCATCTCCCCTGAAGGAGAAGGTTTCCCTACCCTTTGGCAACTGTCACACCTTTTGACATACTCCCTTGCATATTTAAACAAAGATGGCCAATAATATCCTAAGTTAAGGATCTTATAGGCTGTCCTCTTATCTGCAAAGTGTCCGCCACAAGGTTCATCATGACATGCCTTGATAATTTCAGGCATCTCATCTTCACGAACACACCTTCTAATGATCAAATCTGAACTTGTCTTGTACAACTCATTAGCGACCCATGAATATCTTGCACTATCATTAATGATTTTTCTTTTATCCCTTGCATTCATAATTGAAGGAAATTTTCCTGAAACTAAATAATTGGCAATATCAGCAAACCATGGAGTTTGAGTAGAGATTGCAAAAAGATATTCATCTGGAAATTGATCTTCAACCAGAGTGTCATCTTTGATATTTTGGATTCTAGACAGGAAATCAGCCACAGTGTTTTGTTTTCCAGGCCTATCTAGAATAGTAATGTTGAATTCTTGCAATAATAATAACCATCTTATAACTCTGCCATTAGTGATTGATTTATTCATTAAGTATCTAATGGCAGAATGATCAGTGTGAATAAAAGTTTCATAGCCTGTTATATAGTGTCTAAATTTGTTTATGGCATGAACAACGGCTAAAAACTCTTTTTCAGTTACAGTATAGTTTAACTCTGCAGGAGTCAAATTTTTACTGATATAATAGATGGCATAGGGAATTAAATCTTTTTGTCCCAATACTTCTCCCAGAGCTGTATCGGAAGCATCTGTCGAGATATGAAAAGGTAACTTCCAGTTAGGTCCCCTTAATATAGGTGCTTCAGAAATTTTGGTTTTCAGGGTTTCAAAAGCTAACTGGCAATCAGAAGTCCACTTAAATTCACAATCTTTGTGAGTAATTTGAAAAGAGGAGATGCTATTTTGGTGAAGTTTTCTATAAATCTCTGATAGTACCCCGTAAATCCTAGAAAACTTCTTACATCTCTTTGACAACTTGGAATGGATAGGTTAGAAATAACTTCAACTTTCGCTTCATCAACTCTAATCCCATCCCCCGAAATGTGGTGCCCTAAAACAATACCTTCAGTGAACATCATAAAACATTTTTCATGACTAAGAGAAAGGTTTGCTTCTTGACATCTTTTTAAGACCTTTTCCAAGTTTTCTAAAGCCTCTTCAAATGTATTCCCATAAACTATAAAATCATCCATGTACACCTCTACACAGTCATGTATTAGATCAGAAAAAATTCCTAATACTGCCCTTTGGAATGTTGCGGGTGCATTGCACAATCCAAATGGCAATACTCGGTAGGCATAGGTACCCCAAGGACAAGTAAATGTGGTTTTATCTTGGTCTTCAAGTGCTACTTGGATTTGATTGTAACCACTAAATCCATCCAGGAATGAAAAGTACTTTTTACCTGCTACTGTATCTAATACTTGATCTATGAAAGGTAAGGGAAAATGGTCTTTAAGAGTAGCTTTATTCAGTTCTCGATAGTCAACACACACCCTCCATTTTCCATTTTTCTTAGGCACAATCACCAAAGGAGAAACCCACTGACTATCTGAAATAGGATAGATGAAATTAACATTTAATAATTTTTGCAGTTCTTCCTTGACAATTTCCCTAAGATTTGGATTCATCCGTCTTTGAGGCTGTCTGATTGGTTTGCAATTTGCCTCTATATAGATGTGATGATTACAAGTCTTGGGACTTATCCCTTTCATGTCAGTGTATTCCCATGCATATGCAGAAGAATGTCTCTGTAATACTTTGACTAGCTTTTCTTGTTGAGATTTTTCCAGGTTTTTGTTTATGTTCAAGGTTTTGCCTGGAAAAATTTCACTTGTAGAACTGCCAAATTTGTCCATAGAATGAAGAGACATATGTCTAGATGACAAGAACTCAATATTGGATTTCTCTTGAAATGATTCTTGTTTGTGCTCTGGAGAAGATTCAAAATTTTCTAGAGTATTCAGAATTTGATTATCTTCACTAATTTCTGAAATTGTGAATAGTGGTTGTAAATATTCTTCATCCTCTATCCATTGAGTGTCATCTAGATCTGTAATTGTCCTAGTTGGAGGATATAAAGTGAATTTCTTTGTTGAACTTCCATCAGAAATATACATATCACCGGACCTACAACTAATAAAAGCATCAGCTGTAGCCAACCAAGGTCTTCCTAGTATGACGGGATGGCCTCCTAGATTATTCTTGGGTGTCAGGATCATGAAATCCACAGGGTACTCCCAAGAGTCTAGGGACACTGGAATGTCTTCTATTACCCCATCTGGTCTGATCACAGAGCTATCTGCTAGTTGTAATAGTGTGGGTGTAAAGAGAAGATTAGGAAGTTTCAGTTTGTCCATGATTTGTCTACTCATGATATTTATTGCTGCTCCTAAATCAATGAGTGTGTTTGAATTTCAATTCCATTGATGTGAGTTTTGACAACTGGATTTCCTGGGTCAAGATACTTTGGAATAGCAATCTTGCCCATCATAATGTCTGCTATTTGTCCTACCAGTTGAATTTTCTTGGTTTCTCTTCTTCTTTTTCTTGTTGTCTTCATACTCAACTCCTTTATTGTTTTGGCTAAAATTGGGATTTCCTTGATGGCTTGCAATAATGGAATTTTAATGCAAACATTTCTCAATTCGTCCAAGAAATCATAATTAGGCACCATTATTTGTTTTTCTACACCTTTTTCAATTTGTAATCTTTCCGGAAAGGGAGGTATAGAAGTAGATGTGGATGGTTGCTCTAATACTGGAGTTGGGCTTATTGGATCTTTTTGTTTCAGGTTTTCAATGTTTTGGCCTTGAAAGGATGTTTCTTCCTCAAGACTTTTATTAACCTGTAGGGAGTCTTCCTCAGAATTATCTTGTTCTTGTATGATCACAGAAGGTTTTCTCTTCTCAAGTATCCTTCCAGACCTAAGTTGAACATCACTAAGGTCTAGAGGAGTAATTAAATAAGTTGGAAATTGTTGTCCTTCTATCATGTATGTATTCTGGGGGTTCTTATTATTGGGGTTTGGTATGGGCTGAGCTGGTAATTGATTGGATTTTTGAGGAAATGGTAATGGAAGTGGTTGATTTTGATGAGGTTGGTTCAAATGATGTTGTTGTGAATTTTGTTGAAAATTTTGTTGAAGATTTTGAGGAAAATTTTGTTGAGGATTTTGAGGATAAAATTGTGGATATGGTGGATAGGATGGTGGATACTGATAATATGGAAAGTATCTTCCATAGGGACCTTGTGATCCTTGTGCCCAAGCTTGAGATTGATTTTGAAATTGGGGCCAAGGTTGCTGCCAAGAATTCCAAGGTGGAGGTTGATTATACATTTGATCATGAAATCCTTGTGTCTGAGATCCCTGCCAAGGTCTTCTAGATACAAAATTAAGAGATTCTGTGGAATCTGTAGGAGTTTCTTCTTGAAAAACAGCCTTGAGACCAGGAAGAGAAGGACAATTCTTGGTTTCATGTTTCTCAGAACAAATAACACAGGTTTCTACAACTTTTACATCTAAAGGACACTCTCTCAAGGCATGTTTCTTCCTACATTTGGGACAAAAGATTGTCAAGGCATCAGATTCAGCCTTTTGCTTGTTTTGTATCTTGAGGGTGTCTATTTGTTCACTAAGACTCCCTAAGATGTCAGATTTAAAATCATCAAGCATGTGTCCTATTTCTGATCTACTTACTGTCCCAGAAGCAGATTTACTTGCTCTTGCAAGAGCAGGATCTCTTGGACCTTTGACAATTTTGGATTTCCCTCTGGAAAGGTTGATACATAACTCAGATATTTCAGGTAATGTGAGTTGTGATATATCCCCTTTTCCCATCATGTTAAGGATATCCAACCATTCATCCCTAATGGTTTTCAACAAAAGATATTTTAAAGTGTCTTGATCTAGGTTTTCCATTTGTGCCCTTTTTGTGTTGTATTTAAATCTTTCCAACAAATCTTCTAAGTTTTCATCTTCTTTTTGTAACATCTTGAACACTTCTTCCTTATGATTAACCGGCATACAATAATCCAAGTATCTCTCTAGAAATGCTTGTTTCATGTCTCCCCATGTCCTAATGGAACTATTGTTTAAGCTCATAAACCACTTCAATGCTGCTCCTTTCAGAGTTGAAGGAAATAATTTCAATTTTTGAGCATCTTGAAGGTAGTCATAAGTCCTACACAGCACTTCAAATTCGAATAAGAAAGTTTCAGGATCCTCAGTTTTAAGTCCATAGAAGTTCGGAAGGACAGAAGGTGAAATTTTTTTCATGGTTGTATTGGTCTCTTCATCAAGTATAGGGAACCCAAAAGAGCTTCCTATTCTACCTCTTCCTCCATCTGCACCTCTACCTCCTCTTCCTCCTTCTCCTCTACCTCTACCTCTACCTCCTCCAATTAATGTGTGTTCTCCATTAACAACTCCTCCTCCTCCTTCTTCTGCCATGGTTGACTCTCCTGTGGAAGTAGAAAGGTTTGTATCCTCGACAAAGGTTTTTGGATCCTCTTCTATGGCAGGTTTAGTGGATGAAGTGGAAGGTTTCTCTAATGGAATAGGTGACCTTAGATCTTCTAGAAGTCCAGGATCAGTAAAGGATGGAAGATGGGTTTGAGTTGAAGGTGTACTAGCTCAGGATCTAGATGAAACAAGTGGTATTCTAGATGTCAAACTTCTGCCTCTGCTGCTTATAAATCTTCCCCTTGAATCTCTCTCCCTACGCATAAAATTGTTTTTGGATGCTAAGAAACAAAGGTTACCTAGTTTTCACTTCCCCGGCAACGGCGCCAAAATGTTGTGTCTCAATCTAGTCTCCTAAACTGAGTTCATTTAATTGTCAACCAGGATTTGTAAACTGCTGAAGTGAAATGTACCATATGTACCTAGGTACTTGTTTCCTAGTGCGTTGTGTGTAGTGTTTTGTGATGTTTTGATCTTTTATGTTGATTTATAATGTTTTTGGTCTTTTGAAGTTTTGTGTTTACAATGAAAGTGCCTAGAAAACTAATGAAAAGAAATTGGTGGTCAAAAACACAGTTGAGCCTAATGTATGGAATGGCAAATGTAATAAAAAATACTGAAGCAACATCTGAACTATGACTGAATAGAAACAAGAGCTTGATGATGACTTCTTAAACAAATGACACAAACTAGACTTTGAGAAATGATCACTAAATATGCAAGTTTTCTAACTGGACAGTTAGACACTAATCATGATGTAACATTCTATTCTAAGCTCATCTATTCCATGACTAATTCCTAGTTCTATTCTGCAATTTCAATTGAAGGTCACAGAGCTTATACTCAAAGAGTTATTGGTTTCTTTTCAAGGTAGTTCTGTTGAGGAAGAGATCTGTTTATGGTGAGGAATTTGCAGTGATATTTCAGACCTTGTAATGATGTTATCTTCTGTTCCTAAGGTTATGGATCACTGGTGGTTTTCAGAACAAAAAGATATTTGTAAATAATGAAGGCTGTCTTATGAATCCTATCAACTAAAGTGATCTACTGTGCAAAGGGTGACAATGTGACTATGAGATATAAGTGCAATGAATTAATTTAAACACAAGCTTAAGATGCTTCTGAACTAGAACAATGTCAAACTATAAGCCATCATCAAATTTGAAACGAAGTAGCTGGACATGAATTAAATGCAAAATGAAACTCCGGAGCGTTCTAACTAACATGCATTATTCTATGAAGTTACACAATCTGTTTGTTCATCATTAATGATATTTTGGAAAAGTTCCTTCTTGTGGAAGAGGTAGAACAATTCTGACTGTGGACTTGTATGCAATTGAAAGCAAATGAACTGAAAGCAAATGAAAAACTAAGTTGTCACATCACGGTCATATCTTGAACTTCTTAAGGATGTCTTTGAAGAATTTCTTCTTGTGGAAGAGTGATTAGGACAAGTGCAACTGTGATAGTGAAGACTAAAAACTACAACTAATTCCTACAATACTATAGCTATTCATCATTAGTTGTTATGATCTGTTGGAAGAATGTCTTCTTGTGAAAGAACTGGAATGAATATAACTACAGTATCTAGTTAAAAGCAAATACAAATTCAACTCCTATCCTACAGTACCATAGTCATTAAAATTCTGTCATTTTAGTCATTGGAAAGTGTCTTCTTGTGGAAAGAGCTGGAGCAGATGACTCTGGTAGCTAGTTAAAACAAATACAAATTTAACTCCTATCCTACAATACCATAGTCATTAAACATTCATCATTTTAGTCTGTTGGAAGAGTGTCTTCTTGTGGAAGAACTAGAATGAATACGACTACAGTAGATAAAACAAAACAACTACCAATTCAAATGCAAAACGTAAAGACAGCTAGGAAAAACTTATCTAGTTTACGCAAAAGAAATCCGTGCAAGGGGCAGGGGCCCTCTACCACTTGACGGCATTCAACTCCAAATTAAATCACGCCTTCAATATAATTTTTTCTGCTCCATTAACGATGCAATAGTTTGAACATAATGCTCTGTGTCTTCAAAGACGTAACACAGAGTTTACACAAAATCTAGCAGCAAATCTAACACAAAATTTCTCTAACTAAGCTCTCGGCCTACTCAAGAGTTTATAAAGTAAATGCAAGTAACAATAATTACAATAATTTAGGAATGATGTCTTTCCTTAACCAAATCATCTTAGGAGTCTTTGAGGTGGCTGCATGAAGGAGAAAAGACACCTGGACTGAGACAGTCCTAGTAGGAGTCTTCCTTCACAAATGTGTTCCTACGTGCATAACCGTACCCAGAATTCATTTCCTCTTCCATGACGAGCAACACACCATGTAGGCACGACGTGGATCATGCCCATATGCGTTTTTCCTCAAGAGGCCACCTGAAACATGCTCAAACATAAAGGTAGCTGCAGAATCGCCGGTTAGCTACAGAATGCCTGCATTCTGCAGCTAGTTCCGGTCAAAATGCTTAACAATGGCAACAATCACAAAATTCAACAAGTCAGTTATGTAAACCATTCTAGAAGTAATTTTAACTATTTTTATTGATCAATTGGGTTTAAAATGGAAATGGACAAGGGAAAATGAGGTAAAATGAGGTGAAGGAAAGCACAAATTTGAGGCTCAACAAGACCCGCCTCCTTGGGTTTATATTGTTGCATTATTATATTTTTATGCAGGCTTATATACTGTCATTTGCAGGATTATTTGCAACTATACAACAAAATTTTTACTTTTCTCTACAAACGTCTGGGTTTAAAAATTAAAATTTACACACTTCACACACACACCCTAAGTGAAAAAGGGCTTGGTTAACACTGCCAAGCAAAGACTCTAAAACAGTGAAATTAGTTGATCCTGCACCTCCTTGCCCTTGTCGGTCTCTTTTTCCTTTGTGTCGGGTTTGTGTCATCATCATTACACCTCCAAGGCGTTCATCCCAGAGACTTCTTGGCCTTTGTCATTAGTTTCCAGTAGGAAGACTTACTCCTCCACATAGGATCCGAGTTAGTCCTCCACCGAGTCTGCACTTTGACTCTTCTTCTGGTCCTTTGGGTTCTCCTCCTCATTCTGCCTTCGATTCTCCCCTTGTCACCTTCACCATGTCTAGTGTAGGACCTAATGCTGGTGGTAACCCCAGCCCTCATGCTAGGAATACCACTAGTGGGACCGCAACGGACACTACCCTGACTGCACCCTTGCTCCCCTTCATGGCAGACCTCAGCCTCCCCAATTTTTACCAGTTGATAAATGACCCTATACACCATCACGCTATTTGGCCTGCTATGCCGACGAAGCTCCCTTCCGACATCCCAAATTTTGAAGGCCTTGCTGGAGAAGATCCTACAAATCATGTTAGATCTTTCCACACGTGGTGTTCCTCTAACTCCATTATCGATGACTCTGTCTGTATTCGGTTGTTCCAACGTACACTTATAGGTGAAGCTTCTATGTGGTATGTTGATCAAGCCCCTTCTTCTCATACCACCTTTGCTACTATTTCCTGAGCTTTCTTGTCTTACTTCAAGCTTCCCCTTCATTATGACACTGGTACCAAGCTCTTGACTTCTTTCCGTCAATCATCTGTGACCTGCCTTTCCGATCATGTCCAGGAATGGCGAAGAAGAAAGAGCCTATGTTGAGCTCCTACCCTCACAGACCGTGTCTACATGGACTGGTTCCTTAGATCTATTTTTCCACCTATTGAAAAAGATGTTGCATCGCACATTCCTCAAACCAAAGAAGCCGCTCTCCAAATTGCATTAAAATATGACCTGATCTATGCATAATCGGGTTATGTTTATACTGTTTTACCTGATCTTCCCAGAGTCGGTGGTGCCAACACACCATGGGCATCTCACGTCATTGATGGTATTGTTGGAGCTCTCTCTAATCTGTATGCACAACCTCCCATGGGCTATGGCTTTCCTTAGGGGGGGTCCAGTACCTCTTGCACTTTCCCCCCTCCCGGTAGCACGTATCTAAGATACGACATGCCTCCTCTTTTTTCCCAACCTCCTATTTACTACACTATTACCCAACCTCCTTATTACACGTATCCACATCCTAGTGCTCCAAATCCTCCAGCATTAGTGCTTCCTCCTCCCTTGCCTTCTCAACCCCCGCAACAGAAGCCACCACCCCCTCAAGGGCAGGTGTAAGCACAACAGGGCACGACTAATCCTGCTCCCTCCAAAAAGAAGAGGAAAGGCACCCAAAATCATTCTGCTCCTAGAAATCTTGGGCCTAATCAAGGTAATGCTCTGAACACTATGAACCAGCAATAGGGCACTCAGCCCAAGCAGGATAGGCCTGTTCACACAAACAAGCCCTGTTCTTGTTGTGGTGTTTATGGTCATTACATGCATGATTGTCCTCTTTTTCCACAGATGCGGCAGCTGTGGGAGTCTCAAGCAACTTTGAGAGGACAGCAAGTCATCCCTTCCATTCCTCCCAATTGTACACCTAGTCAACTAGCTGTGTTTACCAATCCTTTCCCTTAGCAAGGACTTGTGGCTACCCAACTACCTGAAGGTCAGGTGGCCACTCAACCTCTTCCATCTAGTACCTTCGATTACCAGATTCTCATGATGAACTCTTTTCCCAGCTCATCGAATTTTTGCATGATGTAATTATCTCGGGCTGCTCTCAAGCGGCCCACCTCGACTAGTCAGCAGCCTCCTTGCCCTCCGCAACCTACTCATAGCCCTTCAATTCAGCCTTCAGGACCTCCTCCTCCAGGCCTTTCAACCAGTATCCATGAGCCTCTCTTCCCTCCTAGAATGGTTCCTCCAGGCCTTAACCATTTAGGAGTCGTCCCGCCTGGCCATTACCCCTCCAGTCAGATACCGTTCATAGCCCCTCCACCAGGAGTTTATATGGTACCTATCATGGCCACCCTCTCCCTCCCTAACTTTACCATTGGGATTCCCATCTAGTACCTTGATTCTCCAGCCGCTACCCTGCTTGGTTAGCCCAAACCTTATCTTGCTTTGACCCTGGTTCAACTGGTCCCCATAACTCCTCTCGCTGCAACTGTGCCTTAGCCACCTCAATAGGAACCACCTTCTGTTGCGACCATTTTGGGTAGGAAGGGAAAATCTTGCATGGGGGCAACCAAAGACAAGGCCACTTCGACAAATCCTTCCCCTTCTCGGCCACCTAAACGCATTATCTAATGTGCTTTATGTGAAATTGTCGGTCATGCCACCCATACTTGTCCAGAGATGCCTCACCTTAAGTCCATGGTCAATGAGACATTTTCGAAGCCTGATATCCCTGAGGTTTATGTCACTCTACCCGATACAATCCTGAAGCTAATAACTTTTCACACCAATCACCCCTATGCTTTGTGCGACTTCCATGGTAATTACTTTCACCTCTGCCCTCGCCTTGAAGAGTATCGCTCCTCCTTGGAAGCCTTCCGCCAAACCAAGGTCAAGCATGGCAAGTTCAGCTCCAACAGAACCAGAGGATCAGCCTGCTCCCATTGACATTCCACCTCCTGATGTCAAGATGATGGATCCTACAGCCCACATTTTCTACCTATCATCATTCATGAGACCCTCAGTAGAAGTCCCCTTGAAGGCTTCCCCTGACATGTCGCTAGACCTCCCTTCAACAATCACCCGGGGCTCAACTTTGCTAGATCCTTCATCTTCTTACTCTTCTTTCACCCCCCATGACGTTGCACATGTAAGTCTCTCTTTACATGATAATGAGTTACGTAGTTCTACCGCATCAGGAGGTCTCTCTTCCTCCAATCACCCCATCTTTCATTCCGATGAAGACATTATGGAAGCTATGACCATACTTGATTTTCCATGGGAATATATGCACCACCGCGCATACTTCCTCCCACAGAAGTCCCATGAACAATATGCTGTGGAAGCTAAATAATTCATTCCTGATGAGGTCGATTGGTTTAGAAATCCCATCCCTGCACCTGATGCTTTCGAAGAAGGAAATATGGCCGATATCTCTCCTACCATTAAAATTGACATTTCTGACACACCAGGGATAGAAGAAAATATCACCTTGGGAGCCAATTACACCCTGGAATAAGTTGAGGCTTACACCAAGCTATTCAAATAATTCCGTGAAATTTTCTCCTGGTCCTATTCAGAAATGCCCAGACTTGATCCTGCCATTGTTGAACACCATATCGATACATGGCCTAATGCCAATCCTGTCCGTCAAAATATGAGACCCATTAATCCTTCCTAAAGAGAATTTGTTAAAGCCGAAATCGATAAGCCCAAGTAGGTTGGCTTTATCTATCCCATTGAACACACCACTTGGGTGTCTAACCCAGTTCCCGTTTTTAAGAAACAAGGCACCATTCGTGTCTACACTGACTTTCGCGATCTGAACAAAGCTTGTCCCAAAGAAAACTTCCCCACACCATTCATTGACCAAATCATTGATGAGTGTGCGGGGCACGAGGTTCTATCCTTTATGGATGGTTTCTCTGGGTAAAACCAAATTGTTATCCATCATCCTGATCAACTCAAAACTGTGTTCATTAGTCCATGGGGAACCTTTTCCTATTGAGTCATGCCATTCGGCCTTAAAAATGCAGGAGCCACTTTTCAGCGGGCTATGTCTTACTGTTTTCATGACCTCGCTCATATTATCCTTGCTTATTTAGATGACCTTACTGCACATTCTAAACACCGAGCACAGCACCTCCACAATCTGCGTACCATATTTCTTCGATGTCACAAGTATAATATCCGCCTTAACCCGCTGAAGTGTGTCTTTTATGTACCTTCCGGCCGTCTTCTAGGCTTCATTGTGTCTAAAGATGGTATCACTCTTGACCCATTAAAATTTCAAGCCATCCTTGAGCTTCCTATCCCCCGCACTTTACGCCAGTTACAAAGCCTCCAAGGCAAAGCTAATTTCCTTCGCCGGTTTGTACTTGACTATGCCACCACCGTGCATGGGTTCCCTAGACTTCTCCGCTCTAATATCCCTTTTAAATGGGATTCCTATGCTCAAAATTCTTTCGATGCCATGAAGCATGCTCTCACATCCGCTCCCTTGATTTGTCCCCCATACTTTGATAGGAATTTCATCTTGTATATCTCTGTGTCCACCCACTCGGTCGTTGGAGTCCTTATTTAGGAAGATGACAATGGAATTGAGCATGTTATCTATTATGTCAGTAAGAACCTAGTAGGACCTCCTGTATCCTACTCACACGAAGAGAAATTAGCACTGGCTGTTGTGTTCTCAGTCCAGAAACTTCGTCATTACATCCTCATGCATTCCACCAAGGTCGTGACTACTTCCAACCCCATGGCCTTCCTATTGAGTTGTCAAATCATCAATGGCAAGTACGCCTATTGGATCGTAATCCTCCGGGAACTCAATCTTCAATTTGTCACACGAAAAAGTAAGAAAGGTTTAGCCCTCACTGATCTCATTTTCGAACAAACTACAGGTACGCAGGATCCTCCAGTTAATGATAATTTCCCCGATGAACACTTATTTTCCATTACCACCGATGACCCCTGGTATGGGGACATCCTCACTTATTTACGAACTCAAAATTTTTCCCTCCATATTGACCGTGATGCTCGATGATGTATCCAACACCAGACCTCCTGCTATCTTCTTATCGGTGATGATCTTTATCGTCATGGTGTAGATTCTGTCCTTTGTCGTTGTCTCACACACGCTGAAGCAGAACAAGTCCTCAATGCCTGTCATAGAGGTGCTTGTGGTGGCCACCTCTCCGGTCTGGCCACTGCCCAGAAAATCATACAAGCTGGGTACTTTTGGCCTTCTCTCTTTGGTGATTGCATTGAGGCAGTCAAACACTGTCCCAATTTCCAACATTTTTCCCCTAAGGGACGAGCCCCTCCAACTCCCCTCCATCCTGTCATCTCAGCTGGTCCCTTCTGTAAGTGGGCCATAGACTTTATGGAGTGTCAACCGTCATTGGTTGGTAACCATAAGTATATCACCATGGCAGTTGAATATTTCACCAAATGGGTTGAGGCCATGCCAACGTTTAACAACAGGGTAGCTACCGCAACCCTCTTTTTCTTCAACCACGTAATTGATCGATTCGAAGTTCCGAAAAAATTGGTCTCTGACCATGGCCGACATTTTGAAGATGAGATATGGTGTGAGCTATCCTCACTGTTGGGCTTTGAGCACCAATATTCCTCCTCTTATTACCCTCAAGGTAATAGCAAAGTTGAAGCAGTCAATAAAATTCTTAAAACTATGCTTCAATGGATGGTGGATAAGCACAAAACCAACTAGCACCTTATGCTCTTCCCTACTTTGTGGGCCTATCAAACTTCTTCTAAAACGGCCACCGGGTGTACTCCTTTCCACCTAGTTTTTGGAGAGGAGGTGGTCTTATTGATCGAGTGTGAAATCCCTTCCCTTCATCTAGCCGTCAAAATTCTCCCTGAAACCCAACCTTTAGAACAATGACTTATGATGATTGAGCGTGCTTTCGAATACCATCGTGTTGCATTTCAAACCCTTGAGGCGGCTAAGAAACACACCAAAGCTCAATATGATCGAAAAGTCCAGCCTCACACTTTTCACGAAGGCGATCTTGTTCTGGTGTATGACTAAGACCATGATGTACTTGGTCATGGGAAGTTTGACTCATTATGGCTAGGACCTTACATCATCAGTAAGGATCTAGGTCGGGGAGAATATCTATTAGACGACTTTGAAGGCCATCCCCTTCCTAATCCTCGCAATGCACTCTATCTGAAGAAATATTACCCTTAGCATTCCCTTCTGGGAAGGCACATGTTCTTTTCTTTAGGTAGCTAGCTCATGCGTTTTGTGATTTAATACTTCACCAAGACACATTTTTTCCAAGAAGCACCACTTCACCCTTCCTCAAAATTGAATTTCTTCAATTGCAACACTCGTACTGGGGGCACCACTTTGCCTCCAAACTTTTCCATGCTCGTGTCGACTTTTTTCATGAGTTACCATCTCGTACTCATGCTTTTATGGTCCCCATTGGACCATTTTTCTATGTGAAAGCACCATCGAGTCACCCTTGTTTAAAGCATCTGAGTTGAGTCATCATTGCATTCATGGAGTCTATATCGAGTCACTTTTCATCCCGCTATAGTCCTCCATCCTTCATTGCTTGGTCCCTCTCTCGTGTTGCCCATTATGGCCTTCAGTCCCATTGTCCCTTATCCCTCATGATGTTGTGTTAGTTGCTTCCAAGACATCCATGCCCTTTATGCTCTAACAAGGGAAGTTGTACGTTTGCTACTTAGTACCCTCCATTTCATCATCATCATTGGTTTCAGTCTATCAGTCGCTCTACTATTTTCCCTCATGCCTTAGTTTAGGATCCCTTATTGCCTCACCTATGGCAGACCTCCTTCTGTCGACGTCAACTCATTCATTCGAGAAGATAGGTCTAGAGATAGGTGTACCTTGGTTCCATCTTCCACTTTTTTCGGTGCCCCGGATCAAGCAAAGGGACTCCTTATTTCCCTTTGACTTGATTGTTTCTCAGCTCTAGCTCCATTCAACATGATCAAGATCCATATACTCGATGGTTTAGTGATGCAGTAGCTGATATCAGTGATTCCCAGGCGTGTGTGAGATTTCACAGCCCTCGTGAGGGGGTTTCCCTTCAGGTAGCCCCCCACATACCTGGATGACTTCCTCATTTCATCCTTCGATGCAGCTCCATAGATTTGATGATACCGGCCTCAGCGAATTGCAACACCTTCTTGATTGCATATATCAATCAGATTTTCAGAGCCTTTTCCTGTTTACAGGGGCATCTGGTTTTTATTTATATCTCATGTACTCAAATATTATTGTACAAGTCCTGGCTGTTATCCCAGGCACAATAAGTAGGTGGGATTCATTATCATGTTATTTATCTAGCTCATGTTTATGCCAGCATATGCTTTATTATTTCGTCCTGTGGTTTTCCGGATGCCTCATTGTTTGTACTTTGCCTCGGCGAGCACAGGCATGCATCCATCGCCACCTATAGCATAGGTACTCTCTCATCAAAGAGACTTGTTGCACCTGTAAGTCTCGCCTCCTCAGGGTCTAGTTCTTTCAGCACTTTGTTCTACCTTATACTCCTCTCTCTTTGACTTCCCCTTCGACATCTAGTGATTAAGTTCTTACAACATACTTCGGTCATACGATTAGCTCCTAATGCTCGCACGCTGTGGGGAAATATGTTACACCATTTTTTGGTCATCTAACCCATTGTTATTAGATGGACCCAGGTACACCATGTAAGACCAATCTTACCCTAAGTTAAATCACATTCATTGTGAAAAATAACTTAGTAAACCACCTTTATTAATTTGTTTATGGTCTAAATAGGAAACCCCATGAGGAAATATTAAATAAATCTATATTTGTTTGATTTTCCTCAAGGAATAATTAGTTAAACAGTAGTTTAATTAATATTCCTGGTTATATTTAACCCAAAACAAGGAAATTAATTAGATAAATCATTATTTATCGTATCATTTCTAAGAATAATTATTTAAACCTTATTTAAATAATATTCTTTGTTAAATATGACTAAATCGCCCTTAAATAATTAAATAAATCATTATTTATTTGATTATTACTCAACCACATCCTTAAAATGAAAAATAAATCATTTATTTATTTATTATTTACAAATAAAGGGATTTAGCCAAAGTCAAATTCCTTTTCCCTCTAACAAATATAATAAAATATTCCATAAAATTTGGATCTTGATTTGGTTAATAATATTTTAAGTATGCACCAATATCTAGACTAACTCAATATTTTGTTATAAATAGAGGGGTTTTTCCATTCATTTATCACCTTTTGTTGCCTAAAGATCACTTTGGATCTATACTTTTGGTCTGACTATTGACCCACCATCATAGTCACATTTTGCTATCATTTTTTATCTGGGTTTTCTACACCATCAAAAGAGAGGAATTTTATATCTGAAGTGCTGAGGATTTACAAGAACCCATCCCATTGAGGAGAACTGGGAACACCCTCCTGTGTTTTCCTCCCAGGTGCCCCTAATACAAAATTAATTCAACATATTCTTGTCTTGTCTATTAGATTCATGGAGTAAATATTGTTTTTTTTCTACTGTTTAATGTCTTCTAATGCATAGATATAGATTTTTGCAGCATTTATCTTGATCACCTAATTGCAGATCTGAAGATATTGACAACCATCTTTGTTGTTAGGGCTATTGTTATGCATAGCTAAAGTGGTATTTTTTCGTACGCTTGGAATTAAGATTCATACTAAAAAATGGTGAGGAGGTGAATTCATTACAATTGGAGGGCTCAAACCTCAATATATTTCCCCCTTTGTTGTATTTTACTCTCTCTGATGATGATGAATCAACTTCCATGATGAAACCCTAGATGATAGGAGGGGGAAAACAGGGAAGGGGATAAAGGGATAAAATGAGAGAGTTATGGAATGGGGATGGGAGTAGTAAAATTTAGGGTGATGAGGAGGGATTTAGGGACCTTAGGGAAGTGGAAGGAGATTAAAAGGATGAGGGAATAGGGCTAGGGAATAGGGTTTTGGGAATAGGGTCTTGGCTCCCTAAAAAACGCAGCGATTAGGGATAGGGTTTTGGGGATAGATCTTAGGGAATGAAAGTGAGAGCGCCATAGGGTTTTAGGTATGTATCTGGGTGTGTAGGAGGTTAGGTTAGGGAAAGATAGGGAGTCCAGGGTTTGTAAATTAAAAAAAAAAAAAAACATAATTTTCTAGAAAAGCACAACGTAGGAGGAAATTGACAACTTTTCCACCATAGGGATGAAAATACTAAGTGAAAAGGGTGTGAAGAGGCTCAAATTACTTGTTTTATCTTTAATAAAACTTGTGCTTGAGTTTGGCGACCCTTTTACCCATTTGAATATTTTCTAGACCAAGTGTAGCTTCCCTGAAAATATCGCAGCGCCAGAAGGAAAAGCACAGCGTGTGAAGGAAAAGCGCAGTGTGTCCCTGAGAAAAGCGCAACGTGAGATTTAATATTACTTTTTGAGTCCTTCCTGAACTCCAAATTGAGCTCATCATATCGCATTGGAAATATATGTCTGTCTACTACAAAATGGACCCCTCAAGTACTAAAAATGATCAAGTATAGTCTCTCAAAAATCAATTCTCCCAAGATTGGTAAAACAAACATAGCATGGCTGAGGAAAATCACAATGTGATATTGAAGACCATGTTTGGAGGACTTATTGAACTCCAAATTGAGCTTAGGATAGATCATTGGAAATCGCTTTCTGTCTAATTATCATTTGATTCATCAAGCAAGTCATTTGGACACTCTATGATAGAGAAAATTCATTTTTCCCAAGAGTACTCCAGAAGTATAGCAACTCTCTAGTAGCAATCCTCTCATTCACAGTGAGCTTGTCATTTTTCTTCTTTTGAGTTATGATGGGCCCCACATGTCTTTTTCATACGTGAATTTCTTTCTTTTGAACTTTTGGTGGCTTTGGAACATTGATATTCTTCCTGAAACCTTTCACATTTGTTTGTGGAACTTGAGCATTTACAGATACTTAGAAATATGAAGTACTTATTACAAATTAAGAACATAAAATTACATTTTTTTTCTTTGAAATCAAATTTATTGATGAAATTACTTTATTCTCACTCCACTTGCTAGATTTTATGCATGGAATAATGATTTAATGACCTTGGAATGCTAAAGACCTAATGGATACAATGAATTGAATGAAATCATGGTGATGATGACTGAAATGATGATGAAAATATCTGAATGAAGATATGCTCAGCTGAATGATGAAATTGACCAAAAAATTAAAAAAATTTGGAAGGAGTGGAAAATAGATCGAAACCTAATGCCCAGTCACCAAATTTTTTCTTAAAAACTTGGTGAAATGACAAAAATTTGACTGTAGGACCCTATTGGAACATGATAAGAGTCCATTTTATCTCTGGTGACAGGATACAAATACTGACACTAACATTGGCTCCAGCTAGGGATGGAAACCCTTTGGAGGTGTCAAGAATATCGTAGACCAAGTAGCCTAACCATTGGGCATGGAGTCAAAAGCTAAAAACCAGATTGAATACTGAAAAATTGATATAATAAACTAACTCAAAACTAGACTGAATTGACTTTGAAAAACATTTGAAACCTTCACCTGGGGCTCCAAGTTCCAATGATTCTGTTAGCCACCTATAAAATTTGTTATAGCAAAAGGTGGCTAAAACTTTTTTGAGCCTTCAAGGAATAAATTATATTGCTAAAAAGTGTTGGCCCTTGAAGACTCTTGAAGGCCTCATGCCTCTGTCCCAATTTCACTGCTGTGTCCATTTCCACACTCAGAAATCCTGCTGATTCCTAAGATAGAATATTGTTGCAAGCACCCTAGTCCCTTTCCCCCTTTTTCCAGACTAGCCTCATCTTTGCCTTTCATCTCCCATGAAAAACCTTCATTTTCATGTTTTTCCCCTTTCCCTTCTTCAAAACCATTTTTGGTAAGGTTTAAGATCCTTTCTGGCCTTATCAAAACTCTCAAATTCCTTTGAAAACCATGGAAAAACCATTAAAATGCATATTTTATATATATTATGGACTTAAGCCCCCTTGGGCTAAGTCTTTAATCCTCCCCTCCATGCGTCTTGGTGCTAGAACCGAGCACCAACCCTTCAGGTGCTTATCGCGTCACCAAATGCAGATTATCCCTCTGCTTTAACCCTCGGTCTTGTTATCTCCCATGCGCCCAAAGGCCCCGCAGACACGTGCCAAACCATATCGAAAATTAACCTCTCGCCCCCAAAGTTTGAACCTTAGTTTTATTTAAAATTTGTCAGATTTATTATGAAATAATGTTTTCGCCAGTGCAAAATTCCAAATCAATCTCCACCGTCAATCTGATCTGCAGATCGATGGCACGCAATCCATCGCAGTCGGTGGTCCCCACCAACCACTCACCATTCCAAAATCGAGCGATATCCATCGCACTGCCTTCAAGCGGAGGGAGGTTTTTTCTCGATCGGTAGCGATTCCATACACCGCTCAACACATGTCTTGTGAATGTTTAGAAAACTACTGCTCATCGCACATTAAAGATCGAACATGGACCCGGTGCGATATTGATGCGCATCGTCCGATCTGAGGCCGTTCATCGAACAATAGTCGCTCTCCGAAGATGCCCGTGCGATATCCACAGGTACGGCGTGGTATTAAAATCATTTCCACCGTCAATCTAATCTACAGATCGACGTCCCAAAATAGTCACCCTGGTCCCCACAGCCACGACAACACTCCTGAAGAATCGGTGGTCCCGAATGCCCAGTCAGCATCTACGCGGCATCTACAAATTGGGGCGAGTTTTCATTATTCCCCCGCACAGTCAACAAGCCTATTCTATGACCCGAAATAATTATACAGTATGATTGAATTAAAGTTTTGAAGTCTAGGTTTTGTTTTTAAGGTCTTGTGGCGTCGTCCTCCACCGTTGATCGCGTGGGCCGTCGATACTGACTCCTCCGCTTTGACTTTTTGCCTCCGTTCCCGACCATCGATCTCTGCGCGATCGACGGCTCCGATTTAACTTCTCCCTTTTTCTTTTTTGACCCCTTTTTGATCAATCTCTATCGTTGGATGATGTCATCTAATAGCCATGCTCTCCCCACATGTCCTCCCATAGCAATAAACCTATACATGTAGGATTTGTTTTAATATTTTTTGTATTGTGCAGGGTTCCAAGTGATTTTTCCGCTATGCCCAGAGAAAATTCAAAGGTAGAGGGTGACGATCATCCTGCCTTCGATTCACCAAAGAAAATCAATCGTAGGTTTTAAACTTCACGTTTCATCAATGTTTCATGAGGCATTGATGCCATATCACCCCTACGCAACCCTGCATACCAGCAAAACACAGTAAATCAAGCACAGTCAGAGAGTATTAGTGTCGAAGACAAAAATTTACCAGGACAGAATATTGAAGACAGATTTGTGGGGATCATGGCTAAGAATGATTATCAAAAGCCTAATCCCCAATTAAAACATAGTTTAAAGAAAATCTTAAGTGTTTTATCAACAGAAAGCCTCCACCACTACATATGAGGTAAATTGATTCCTCCCAGCTACCGAAATGCCACCTGTGCCTCAAAGTATTCAATCAGAGGCCGAAGTTATTGATCAAGACCAAATATGTACCTCACAACATAGCCAGAGGATAAATTCTGCAGGAAAACTGATGACAAAATATCAGCAGAGTAACCTTGACATCACACAGAGCCTTAAAGGTCAACAAAAGCTCCCACTAAGCTTAATCTTTATGTAAATCATTTAGTACAGAAGACACCTATGTAAGCTTCTTTATTGAGCCCCTCAAAGTATGATAATCCATTTAAGTCTGTATTAATTATTTTTTGAGATCTTTTATTAGATCTCACCTCCTCATCCTTCTATATATACTCCTGCAGAAGATGACTGAGGGGTTGGTTGTAGAACATTGAAACATAATTGAGCTTGAGACTTATATCTGTAAGTATTGTTCACGGGCCCTTAGAGCTCTGCTGGTGGTAGATAGGTTAGGCTGAGATGTGTATATGGTTGCTAAACTAAAGCATTGGACTTAAAGCTGTAACTGGTTTGGAGCATCAATACAAGTTGATTTATGGGATCTTGGTCTATGTTGACGGTGATGTTTTTCTTATTGTAACTTGTCTTTTTGTTTCTATTTTCACTGTGTTGCATCTTCTCTTATAAAGAAAAACATGCATAGAGTTAGGACCTACTGTATATCAGTACCCTTCTCTGACTGAAAACCTTTATCTGAATGTTTTAATCCAATCTGTGTTATTTTGGAATGATTTAATTCAGTTTAAGCATAGGAATGTTGGTGTTCCCTCGTCTTATTGTCTTAGCTGAATATTATTCTTGAAATTTATGTTCAGTACTAGTTAAGTAGAGATGAACTATGGAATATATGGTGTGCCCTGGTCTTAGTTTTATCCCCAAAGGCTGTCTGGATGTTTCCCTTGGAATGTGTTAAAAGCTGGCTAGTTTAGAAGTACTTACCAGATCTTAGGCCATTCTGTGTTATCTTTGTGTTTTTCTTGAATGTAACCAAGTAAAGTAGAGCTAGGAGAGGATTTTTGGTGAGCCCGACCTGCTAGTTTCTAGTCCAACAGTTGCCTTCAAGTTTCCCCTTTCTTTTAAAAATTTTTCTGTCAAAAGTGTATCAAAGGCTGGCTAGTTTAAAAGTACTTACTAGATCCTAGTTTGATTTTATGTTCTTCTTAAGTGTTTGTCAAAGGCTGGCTAGTTTAAAAGTACTTACCAGATCCTGGGCTGCTCTTTGTTCTGCATGTGTTTAATTTTCCTTCTTCTTGTATCATTTCATTCCATAAATCAATCTTCAAAGAGATCCTTAGAGATAGATGATTTGCCCCATGGACTACTCTTGCCTCTTGTTGTTCCAATTAAACCCTATTATGACCCCATAGCCCAATGGAATAAAACCTGCAATTATCTATCTTCCTGGCCAAAGCTTTTTCTATCTGCTTGCAACTTCTCACCTTTGAAACTCTTTACATTTAGAACTTTCCACCTCAAACAGTAATCATGCTCAACAATCCAAAAAACAAACAAAACCCTTGGCCTTCATAACTAGCCTAATATCATTACCCCAAACTTCAAAGACAAATACATATTTTCTCTTAGTGGAGAGATCCCTCTCCGGATTCAGGAGGGCTAGATCCTAGAATCCCAAATTGGTTGAAACGATGTTTCTCCCTGCGACCAGACTTTCGCCAATCTTGCTGATTACAAGGAGCTAACATTTCTGGCGACTCCGCTGGGGATCAAAACCCAGAATCATTTTCATTTTAGGGTAACCATAGGAAATCAGATCACTTTGGGTTCCCTTAAAAACTTCATAAAACTTGTGAGTAAAAAGCAGCCTTTTCAAGCACTACCGAGGAATGGTAATAATGATGGAACTTTTTTGAATCAGTGACAAACTAGGTAAACCTTAGGATTCTCTTAAGACTTTATCTAACCTTGAAAAAACAACAGGCTTAGCCATAAGAGTACAATGTCTTTGTCTCATAATCGTAGCTAAGTTTTGAAACAAAGTTAGGATATTCTTATAAACCACACAATTTAAAAATTACTTAGAAAACACCAAAAATATTTCAGATTGGTATCCAATAAACATGGTGGTGGACCATAAAACCTTTTACCTCCTTAAAAGCTAAAAAATTCCACTTGGAGACTCCACAATCCTCAATAGACCTTAAGACTCCACTAGGAAGAACCCTTGCTATTATAATATCTTTCAAACTCAGTTAGAGGACTGTAGGATTTTAATTTGTAAAAAAGACTAGTTAACCTCTTGAACATTGTCATATATGGTTGAACTTTTGTTGTTTTTTTGGGTCTAAAAAACACAGCATCGTGGCTTCTAGAAATATTCATACTACAGCCTACCCAGAACCTGATCCACCTGAAATAGTCGGTAACCAAGAAAGTATCCTTAGGAAGTATCCTAGAATTAAATTATCAACTATTTGCAGATCACCCGTGAGAGCTAATTCAGTTCCTGAAAATCTTTCAACTCTACAACAATCACAAGTTAACTTAGCAAATCCCTTTAGAACTAGGTCTCTTGGTGATTTAGATCAGTTAGATTCTGAGTCTTCAATTTCATCTCCTGAAACAAGTGAACATCCTGGTAGAAGAGAAACAACACCTCCTGATTTACATTTCCTTTACAACCTAGGTGCCTCTCATCCAAGATCAGCTCAGCAGTCTATTCCTGGTCCATCCACTTCTTCTCACCCTACATCCACTATCCAAACCACTCCACTTCAGCCCACTTTCCCTTTCGTTAATCCAATTCTTTTGAATCCACCCCCACCACATATCATGGCAACATGGTATGCTCCCTTAGTCCTTCCTGTACCATTAGTCAATCTTCCACAGGACTATCAGTCCAAAATTCCATTATATGATGCTAGTAATGTTGCAACTGCATCACAACATGTGGATAAGATGAATGACTACTTTGACATAAATGAAATTGATGATGATTCTGTCAAGCTTATATTATTTTCTCAGAGCTTAGGGGGAGAAGTAAGAAAATGGTTCAAAGGTTTAAACCCCCATAGTATTAATGATCTCCAAGCCTTCCATCAAACATTCTTAAACAAATGGGAAGTAAAGAAAAACCCTCTCCAAGTCCTTTCTGACTATAAGAACCTCCATATAAATGCGGGGGAAAGTGTACAAGCTTATTGTACCAGATTCAACAATGTGTATAATGCACTTTCCCTAGAACTAAAACCTCCACAAGGCTCAACTTTAAACAAGTTTCCTGAAAGGTTTGACCCTGATATGGCTTATCAGCTGAGGGAAAGAGATCTTGCAACTCTTGAAGAGATGCAAAAGGGTGCTCTTTCTATGGAAGTCAACTTAATGGAAAAGAGAGCAAGAATGAAAAATGAAAAGAGAGTGTCCTTCAGAGAGGAATCTACACCTTGTACTTCAAACTCAAAAATGCAGAAAATGATGGAAGAAATGATGAAAGAGATGAGCATAATCAAGAGAGCACAAGCCAGTCAAAACGAAACTTCTCCTCAAAATAGAAAACGGAACCAAAACCAGAATTTTAGAAGGGATCAACCTCCAAATAGACCCAGGGAAGATGATCACTAGATCATTCCGCCCTTTCATCAAAACTATGTAAGTGAGGTTGAGGAAACAGATGAAATAACAGAGGAGGATGATATCAACATGCTGGGGGGTAGGTAATGATGACTTTGAGATTCATTATGATAGAAAACAAGGTCTATGCACACCTTATGATGATAGAAGAAATGATGATGAAAATTATTATCAAGACATGGAAAATGTCATCATAGAATCTCAAAAAGAATATGACCTTAGAAGCAAAACCAGTCAACAAACTCCCAACACTAAAGCCTCTAACAAATCTTCATAAAACAACACAGTAACCAAGTCTAAAATTGTCAAACAAAAGGATAAAACAGTGGCTGTTAATTCTGATAATGGTAAAGAGAAGGGCACTCAAAACAATGAAAAGCAGAGTGCAAATGTTAGTAGTACTAACATCTCAGCTAGTACTCCTTTTAAAACCATTTTTTCAAATATAAATAATACAAATCAGCAAGCTGATATTTCTAATAGAATGACAACTAATAAGGCTGAAACCAGCACTTTAAAGAGTCAAATTCCTTTTAGCCTGGAGCAAGAAATTTCAAAGATCAAAATCTTTGTTCCCTTGACTAAGTTAGCTGCCCAACATGTATATAGGACCCAAATTTTGAAGGCTTTAAACATTGAAGAGAATGAGGACATTGTCAATCTTAATGATGACCAACCAGAGCTTATCTTTGGTCCAAAGATTAAAGGTATGTATCAAGAGGGACCCGTTCCTCCCTTTTATGTGAGTTTAAATGTTCATGACAAGATTTTGCACAATGCTATGCATGATTCCGGGGCTTCTCATAATTTAATGCCAAAAGCTGTAATGGAGAGCCTTGGTTTAGAAATCACTAGACCTTACAAAGATCTTTACTCCTTTGACTCAAGCAAAGTAAAATGTTTAGGATTAATCAAAGACCTCTGTGTTAACTTAGCCCAGATTCCATCCAAATGCTTATTCATGGATATTTTGGTGGCTGATGTTCCCCCCAAATATGGAATGTTGTTATCAAGATCATGGGGGGCTAAGTTACAAGGGACTATGCAAATGGACATGACCTATGCGACTATCCCTATTTTCAATCAGACCAAAAGACTTTACAGGGAGTCTCATATGCAATACACAGTTACAAGTCAAGACAAACCGCAAAACTCCCCTTTATACTCTGTAAACACAGGCCTTGATTCATTTATCCTTTTTAATGAAGAAACATTGGATGAACAAGTAACTTTAACAGAATTTATGGCCGATAGAGAGGAGGAGGTAAACACCACAAAACTTTCAAAACAGTTGGCAAAACCTTTGAGTATCAACAAACCAAACATAGGTCCTGAGCTTCAAGTCATGTGTCCATTGCTCTTAAACCTTGACAGTCAAGAAAACAATCCTCAACCCAATGAAGAACCTGAGGAGTTAAAACAAACGCAACTAAATGCTGACATTCCACAACAATCAAGAAGCACATTAGTTGAAGAGGACAACCACCAAACAGATGAAACTAAGAATAGTCCTCTGTGGAGTATGTATTTTGATGGATCTTGCACTAGAACTAACACTGGTGCAGGTGTCTGGATTTCCAGCACTGAAAATAACCACACAAACTGCATTTCCTATAAATTAAACTTTCAGTGTTCCAATAACATAGCGGAGTATGAATCCCTTCTCTTAGGCTTACATCTATTGAAAACGTTAGGAGCTAGGAGAATCAACGTATATGGGGATTCATAGTAAGTCATTAGGCAAGTTAATGGGGAGTATAATGCAAATAATCCTAGACTTAGGGCCTACCCAAACGATGTCATGGACCTTTTAAAAACATTCGAGCAGTCCAAACTATTTTTTGTCCCAAGAAAAAGAAATATTGCAGCCCACAATTTAGCCTTTGTAGCTAGAACATGCTTAATGCCATATAACGGCAAAGATTGAAAAAATAAGATGAAATTTAGACCAGCCATGCCTGATAATAAAAAATTTTGGCAGGTGTTTGACGGGGACAAACAAATAGAAGACTTCATGAAATTCAGAAATGAATTCGAACTACACAATTTGGACTCAGACTATGATACAGACTGCGGTGAAGAAAATTTTCTTGGTGAAGAAGAGCCCTCTCCTGAGCTTGTCAATATTAATATTCTGACTAGCAAACTAAAAAATAAAACAGAATTGAATGCAGAGTTAGAAACAGAGGAGTTAAAAAATCTGCACTCTAAAGATGAAAATTTTCCAAGCGGTCTGGCACCTTTAGAAGAGTTGTTTGATTTTAACGATGTGGCAAATAAACCAAGGCTGGAGCCTGTAGAGACTGAAGTGGAAGAGTGAAATATAGGCAGTGAACTTAAACCTATGATGATTAAATTGTCTAAGACTTTACCAGCTCACATTAAACTCAAATACATAGAGCTGTTTAAATTTTTTTTTGATGTTTTTGTGTGGAGTTACGAAGATCTTAAATCCTATGACACTGAAATAATACAGCACAAAATTCCCCTCAAAGAAAATAAAAAACCTTTCAAAAAAAAACTGCGCAGAATAAACCCTATTCAGTTGCCTTTGGTTCAGAAGGAGATCATGAAAATGTACGAGGCTGGTATTATTGTCCCTATTAGATATTCTGAATGGGTGTCTAATCTGGTGTCAGTTAGAAAGAAAATTGGAGAGATCAGGCTTTGTATAGACTTTAGAGACTTGAACAAAGCTTCATTGAAAGACAACTACCCTTTACCTAAGATGGATCATATCTTACAAAGGGTGGTAGGGTCTAGAAGAATTTCTTTGCTTGATGGCTACTCAGGGTACAATCAGATCCTAGTCCACCCTGCTGATCAATTAAAGACAACCTTTAATACACCATGGGGCACTTTCATGTATGTGAAAATGTCTTTTGGTGTAATGAATGCCAGAGCAACTTTTCAAAGAGCCATGGACATAGCATTCTTGGAGGAACTGGGCTTCTTCATCATTATATACCTTGATGATGTCACTGTGTTTTAAAAAACAGACGAAGAGCACTTAGAACATTTGAGAAAATTTTTCGAGAAATGCAGAAAGTTTGGAATATCTTTAAACCCTAAGAAGACACTATTTGGTCTCCAAGAAGGTAAACTTCTTGGACACATTATTTCCGAAGAGGGTATAAAGGTAGATCCAAAGAGGATTGAGGCCATTTTGCAAATCTCTCATCCTCAGAACATCAAAGAGTTGCAATCTTTCATTGGAAAGATTAACTTTTTGAGAAGGTTCATCCCCAACTTGGCTGAGCTCCTTAGGAATATCACAAACATGTTGAAGAAGGAGGAAGGGGTGAAATGGACCTTGGAAGCAATGAAGTCCTTTGAGCTGGTGAAACAAGCGTTAACCAAAACACCGGTTCTTATAAGTCCTGATTTTTCAAAGGATTTTTATATTTTTTCATTTGCATCAGAACATACCATAGCTGCTGTCCTTCTACAGAAAAATCCACTAGGACAAGAGCAGCCTATTGCTTTCTTTAGTAAGGATTTGAGGGATGCCCCTCTAAATTATAATATTATGGAGAAGCAAGCTTTTGCTTTGATCAAAGCTTTGAAAGACTTCAGGGTGTACATCCTTCACTCGCACATTATTGCCTTTGTCCCAAAATCAGTTGTTAAAGACATTCTAACATAGGACCCAGATGGTAAGAGAGGTAAGTGGATTGCTGTTATCCTTGAATACGATTTAGAGATAAAACCCACTAAACTCATCAAAGGCGAAGGTCTAGCTAGATTAATGGCTGAAACCAATTTTTAAGTTCTTGATGTTAATATGATTGATGCTTTGGATGACCAAGAAGGATTTCCACCTATGGTTGAAGACCATTTTATGAATTCTCCTTGGTATGCTGATACTATTTATGTTTTTCTTAATTTGAATACACCTCCTGGTTTGACAAAGACAAAGGCAAGATTCCTAAAGTTAAAAGCTATAAACTATTGCATTATAGATAAATGTCTTTATTGGAAAAATGCAAGTGGTCTATTGCTTTAATGTTTGCCTGAGTTTGATGGAGAGAAGGTTAAGCATGAGTTCCATGAAAGAGAGTGTGGAGGTCATTTATACTAGAAGACAACAGCCAAAAAAATTTTGAGGGTTGGCTTCTATTGGCCTACTCTTTTTCCTGATGTACACAAGATGATCATTGATTGTTATAAATGTCAACTTTTTGAAGGCAAAAGAAAACTACTACCCCTGCCTCTACATCCAATCACAGTTGAAGCCCCATTTCAATAGTGGGGACTTGACTTCATAGGAGAAATCCATCCACCATCTTCTGCCCAACATAGGTGGATTCTCACTGCCACAGACTATTTTACTAAGTTGGTAGAAGCCATACCTTGTAGACAGGCCAATGATTTAGTTATTATTAAATTCATGGAGACTAACATTCTCTCCAGATTTGGTTGCCCTACTAAGATCATCACTGATAATGCAGTAGCATTTGGATCAAAAAGGATGGCCGAGTTCTATCACAGATATCATATAACATTGGGGCATTCCACAGCCTATTACCCTCAAGGTAATGGACTTGCAGAATTCTCAAACAAGAGTTTAGTGAACATAATAAAGAAATTGTTGGAGGATAATAAAAAATCTTGTCACACAAAGCTAGTTCATGCACTTTGGGCTGACAGATTGACTTGGAAGAAATCTATTGGCATGTCACCCTTCCATCTTGTATATGGCACTGATGCAATTTTTCCAAACAACCTTGGTGTACCAGTGATGAAGTTGATCCAAGAATTGCAAACTGAAGAAAATGACATGATCAGAAGAATAAATCAGACCATTCATCTTCAACAAACCAGAGAGGAAGTTTATAACAAAGCATTGCAGAAACAAGACAGCATTAAAAGGCTTTTTGACAGCAGAACAAAGGCCAGCAACTTCAAAATTGGGGACAAAGTTTTAAAGTGGGACACAAGGAGGGAAGACAAGGGAAAGCACGAGAAATTTGACAACTTATGGCTTGGCCCTTATCTCATTCATTCAACTGCTGGTAACAATGCCTATTTCTTACAAGAGCTGAATGGAACAGAATTGCTTGGGGGCCCTATCAATGGCAGGATGCTTAAACATTACTTCTCTTGATCCATGCTATGTTTTAAAGCATTTTTTTCTTTTCCTCATTATAAATATCTCATCCACCATTGCATTCAAAGTAATAAAAATCAAAAATACAAAAACAATAGAAAAAATAAAAGAGGGCAGAATGAAAAAAAGAAAGGTACAGCCCCATACCAAAAAAGAGAAACAAATTCTGAAAGTGTGCAAGCTCAAATGCCACTCCTGAAAAACACACTTCTAGTTAGTCAAATAGCCTAATCTTGACTAATTAGTTTGAAATTTTCTGCTGATAGGATAGTGAATTCGATTTGCCAAAATTTTTAATCTTGACTTATCAGTAGATTGTTTAGGATAGAAATTAAAGGTTCAAACAAGATCAAAATATGAACCTAAGTTTCCAAAGAGAGATGACTCAAATCTGTTTTATTTTCTGAGTCAAAAAAGATGTAAATATGGTTCTAATTAGCTCAAAATCTAAACCAGAGAACAAAGAAGGAACAACTCAAACAAAAGTCAAAACAGAGCTGTAAAAAGAGAAGGCAGTACTTTGAACTTTTAGATCTCAAGCCTTCCATTTTAGTTTTAAATTTTGTGCAAAATAATGTCTATGTGCGGCCTGTTTCTATGCCATAGACCAACATCAAGTTAGACTGTTCAATCCTGACTTGAATGTTTTTAAATTTCTGTTGTAGAATTTAGAGAATAAAAATTTGTTGGATAGTTTAATCCCAACAGATGATAGAATAGGTAGAGAAGCATCTGAAATCAACTGTTTAATCTGAGTTCAGGGAGAAATAAGGAGTATAATTAGATTATTTTTATGCTTTCAAAAGAATAAAATGTTGTGAAAAGAATTTGCCAATCCAAGTGCACTCTAATGAAGAAAAAATGTTAGATTTGTAGGATTAGGTAGGTAGAAATCTTGTTGATGAAAGATCCATTTTTTTTATGGTTGCTAATATGTTTTCAGAGCAAGATCATCCAAGCAAACGAAGGGTATCCCAATGGATAACGCACAGGTCAGCCTCCCAGAGAACATAATGGAAGTGGCATAGGTCAACCTCCCAGAGAACATAATGGATGTGGCATAGGTCAACCTCCCAGAGAACATAATGGATGTGGCATAGGTCAGCCTCCCAGAGAATGCAAGTCTGAAGTTCTTGATACTTTCAAGAAGGCATCATCCCCAAGTGGAGCCATTGTTAGCCACCTATAAAATTTGTTATAGAAAAAGGTGGCTAAAACTTTTTTGAGCCTTCAAGGAAAAAATTTTATTGCTAAAAAGTGTTGGCCCTTGAAGACTCTTGAAGGCCTCATGCCTCTGTCCCAATTTCACTGCTGTGCCCATTTACACACTCAGAAATCCTACTGATTCCTAAGAAATAATACTGCTGAAAGCACCCTGGTCCCTTTCCCCCTTTTTCCAGACTAGCCTCATCTTTGCCTTTCATCTCCCATGAAAAACCTTCATTTTCATGTTTTTCCCCTTTCCATTCTTCAAAACCCTTTTTGGTAAGGTTTAAGATCCTTTCTGGCCTTATCAAAACTCTAAAATTCCTTTGAAAACCATGGAAAAACCATTAAAATGCATATTTTATATATATTATGGACTTAAGCCCCCTTGGGCTAAGTCTTTAATCCTCCCCTCTATGCGTCTTGGTGCTAGAACCGAGCGCCAACCCTTCAAGTGCTTATCTCGTCACCTGATGCCGATTAGCCCTCTGCTTTAACCCTCGGTCTTATTATCTCCCATGCGCCCAAAGGCCCCGCAGACGGGCGCCAAACCATATCAAAAATTAACCTCTCGCCCCCAAAGTCTGAACCTTAGTTTTATTTAAAATTTGTCGGATTTATTATGAAATAACATTTCCGCTGGTGAAAAATTCCAAATCAATCTCCACCGTCGATCTAATCTGCAGATCGACGACATGCAATCCATCGCAGTCGGTGGTCCCCGCCAACCACTCACCATTCCAAAACCGGACGGTATCCATCGCACCGCCTTCAAGCGAACGGCGGTTTTTTCCCGATCAACAATGATTCCATACAGTTCCCGACACGTGTCTTGTGCACTGTTCTGAAAACCACTGCTCATCGCACGTTAAATATTGGACGTGGACCCAACACGATATTGATGCGCGCCATTCGATCTGAGGCCGCTCATCAAACGATAGTCGCTCTTCGAAGATGCCCGTGCGATATCCGCAGGTACGGCGTGGTATTAAAATCATTTCTACAGTCGATCTGTTCTGCAGATCGACAGCCCAAAATAGTCACCCTGGTCCCCACAGCCACGACAGCACTCCCGAAGAATCGATGGTCCGAAATGCCCAGTCAGCATCTACAAATTGGGGTGGGTTTTCATTATTCCCCCGTACAGTCAGCAAGCCTTTTCTATGACCCGAAATAATTATACAGTATGATTGAATTAAAGGTTTGAAGTCTGAGTTTTGTTTTTAAGGTCTTGTGGTGCCTTCCTCCACCGTTGATCACATGGGCCGATCCCATCCGACAGCCCACATTTGTCCCGATTCCCAAACCTGATTTTGTGACCATTTTCATCCAAAACCCAGGTCTTAACCCATTTCTCTAGTTTTTCCAAAAACTGACTCCTCCGCTTTGACTTTTTGCCTCCGTTCCTGACAACGATCTCTGCGCGATCAACGGCTCCAATTTAACTTCTCCCTTTTTCTTTTTTGACCCATTTTTTATCAATCTCGACCATTGGATGATGCCATCCAATGACCACGCTCTCCCCACATGTCCTCCCGCAGCAATAAACCTATACATGCAGGATTTTTTTTCATATTTTTTGTATTTTGCAGGGTTCCAAGTGATTTTTCCGCTATGCACGGAGAAAATTCAAAGGCAAAGGGTGACGATCCTCCTGCCTTCAATTCACCAAATAAAATCAATCACAGGGTTTAAATTTCATGTTTCATCGATGTTTCATGAGGCATTGATTCCATATCACCCCTGCGCAGCCCTGCATACCAGCAAAACACAGTAAATCAAGCACATCAGAGAGTATCAGTGTCGAAGACAAAAATGTACCAGGATAGAAGATTGAAGACAAATTTGCGGGGATCACGGCTAAGAATGCTTATCAAAAGCCTAATCCCCAATTAAAACACAATTTAAAGAAAATCTTAAGTGTTTTATCAACAGAAAGCCTCCACCGCTACATCTGAGGCAAATTGATTCCTCCTAGCTACCGAAATGCCACTTGTGCCTCAAAGTATTCAATCAAAGGCCGAAGTTATTGATCAAGACCAAATATCTACATCACAATGTTAGGTCCCTATATTACTAGTATAGTCCCTTATTGTTGTTAGTGTAACCCCCTTATTTTTATTATTGTACCCTTGTAACCCCCATTTTGTTATTATTGTGCCCTTAAATTATTATTGTTAGGTCGGCTAGGATTACACGGTGGCCCACTAGGATTACATTATTATGGCCCCATGGACTCCTATATATAGAAAGGAGGTTTTGTAAATTGTATCATCGAATAATTGTTCATTTATGTAATGTATTTCTGAGGCTGCCCCCTAAGTGGCTCATTTATAAGGTGTTGATATCTCTTTCTTTTTTTGAACTCGTTACACAACATTTGGTATCGCAGCTTTGGATTCCGGGGTTTCGCGCCGTCTGAACAAAGTCATCATGGAATTTTCGCTATAACTTTTTCTCTACGAAGTTTCAAGCTAAAATTTTAAGGGTGCGAAGCTAAATATTGAGGAAGATTGTCCAAAAATTTCAAAGCTTGGTTCGCAATATTTTCGGAGATATGATCTGTGGAAGTTAGGTATTTTTTCTGGCTCCTAAACAGGTCATCGTGGAATTTTCGCTATAAAATTTTTTCTACGAAGGTTTAGAATCTAAAATTGCTAGGGTGCAAAGCTGAAATCTTAAGGAAACTTGTCAAAAAATTTCAGAGCTTGATTCACAATATTTTTTGAGATATGATTTGTGGAAGGTGGTGCTTTTTCAGGCTCCCGAATTTCATCTCAAAGAGGTGATCATGGGAAAAGTTCAATAACTCTCTCTCTGAGCATCCGATTGGAGTTCCGTAAAAAGTGGTCGCAAGTACATGGACTTTAGTTTTTTTTCTATCAATTTCAGAGGTGAGGGACTAAACAGTGACACATGGCAAGTTGTACAAGTTCGATCTACTGAACCAGTCCATAATTAGGTCATTGTGGGAGATTGGACATAACTTTGTCTTGGAGAATCCAAATCAGGTCAAAATTGTGGCATTCAAAAGAGAATTCATAGGGCTACTTCAGTGCTGAATTTAAGATATTGAAGAGCCTCAATCACAAAGATAATCAAATTTCAATATCGAGCTCCTCAAAAGCAAGAAAAAGGTGTGTATTTTTTTCCGAATTGCATAAGTCTTGTTTGAAAATTCAATTTGAATTGATTCCAAGGGCATATTGTAATGGTATCAAGATGGCCCCAAAATGCCCCGTAAAAATAATTCAACACCCATTAAGCCATCAGAAGGCTCTACTATGACTCATGAAGATGAAGAATTGCAACATGATCTATCAAAATTACAAGAGCAAGTGCAACAAATTTCACTCGCAAAGAGCAACAAAAAATGAAATGGAAGTTTTGAAGAAAGGCGTGGAAGCGAAGATGGACGGTTTGAAGAAAGGCATGGAAGCTAAGATGGATGGCATGGAAGCTGGCATGGAAGCTAAGATGGATGATATGAAAGATAACATGGAAAACAACATGGAAAACATGAAGAATGATCTAAAAGCAGACATCGAAGGTTTAACAAAGTTGATACAAGAAATGTTTCCTAATGGTGAAAAGATAGTAGAAGAACCTCATGATGAGAACAAAATAAATGTTAATCGTGATTTCATAAACTCTAATGTTGGCGGGAAGAACCACCATATTCCAAAAAATGGATATGAGGAAGTTTGATGGAAAGGATCCTATAACATGGATACTACAGATGGAGCAATATTTTGATCTCCATAATGTGTAAAACACACAAAAGGTACGCATTGCAACTTTACATTTAGAGCAAAATACATTTGTATGGTATTGATGGCTTTGCTCCCGTAAAAAAATTGTCACTTGGTCAATTTTTATGGAGGAAATGATAGCACATTATGAGGATACAAAGAGAAACACCTTCTTTAGCCAATTGATAAATCTAAAACAAAAGGGTTTAGTGGGGGAGCACATTGAGGACTTCCAAAAATTGAATATAAGGGTAACTGATATTCCAGAGGAACACAGGATTGATCTCTTCATAGGCACTTTAAAGGATAACATCCAACATGAAGTTCGTTTTCTGGAACCTGATTCATTGGAGAAGGCATTCAGGTTGGCAAGAAAAGTTGAATGTAAAATTATGGCGACAAGGAAGCCTACTACTCAATTCTATAAAGAAGGAAGTGTTGCTACACCTAGATTTCCATAACCTACAAGGTTGACACCACAAAAATTGGAAGAAAAAAGAGCATAAGGGCTTTGCTACAGTTGTGATAGAAAATACACTAAAGGTCATAAGTGTGCTGAGAAAAAATGATTTTACATAGATTGTGAAGAGGAAGAAGAAAATGAAAAAGAAGAGGATATACACCTAGAACCAGCCCTAGAAGAGGAAGAAATGAATCCGACCATATCATGTAATGCACTGGCAGGAATTACCACTCCTCAAACTCTCAAGATAGAAGGACAAATCAAAAAGAAAAAGGTAATAGTGTTGATTGATTCAAGTAGCACCCATAATTTTATTCATTGTAAGGTAGCTAAGGAATTAAATTGTTTCCTATACCCAGCACCAGAATGTCAAGTGATGGTTGCAAATGGAGGAACTATAAATTGCTCTGGAAAATGCCATAATATCAAGCTAACCATGGGGGAATATGTATTGATTATTCCAATGCTTTCCATTCCTATGGGAGTTGTTGATGTTGTACTAGGAGTACAATGGTTACAATCTTTGGGGACGGTAGCTTTTAATTTTCAAGAACTTTTCTTCAAATTTTTTTCAGAAGGAAAGGAAGTCGAATTACGGGGTAATGAAGGGAAGCCGGCAAGGATAATAAGCTCTAATGTCATGACAAAGCTTCTAAAGAAAGAACAACGAGGCGTAATTGCACAATTATGCTCACTAGAAGTTCCGACATCAAAATCATCTATTTCTGCAGATCTCCAACAAGTCTTGGAAAATAATTCCTAGGTGTTTGAAACTCCCAAAGGACTCCCACCTATTCGTGATCATGATCATTCTATTCATTTGATTCCAGGAAGTGTTCCTCCAAATATCAGGCCTTATATATATCCTTACTTCCAAAAGAGCGAAATTGAACGTATGGTTGTAGAAATGTTATAGGCGGTTATAATTCAACCTAGTAAAAGTTCTTTCTCTGCTCCTGTAGTATTGGTACACAAGAAGGATGGATCATGGCGAATGTGTCCGGATTATAGGGAGCTCAATAAGCTCACCATTAAAGAAAAATTTCCCATTCCTGTGATTGATGAATTATTGGATGAATTACATGGAGAAATTTATTTTACCAAGTTGGACCTTCGTTCAGGATATCATCAAATTAGAATGAAGACTGAAGATATTCCAAAAACAGCATTTCGAACTCACGAGGGTCATTATGAATTTTTGGTCATGCCTTTTGGCCTTACCAATGCACCTTCTACATTTCAATGGTTGATGAATTCCATTTTCAAACCGTTCCTTAGAAAATTTGTGCTAGTATTTTTTGATGATATACTAATCTACAACAGATCTTAGAAGGATCATGTTGAACATGTTGACAGGGTGCTCAAACTATTGCAGGAGAAACAATTATATGCAAAATCATCCAAATGTTTCTTTGGAGTACAAGAGGTGGAATATCTGGGTCATATTGTATCTCACGAGGGTGTTAAAGTAGACCCTAACAAAATTAAAGCCATTAAGGAATGGAAAGTCCCCACAACCATAAAGCAGCTGCGAGGATTTCTCGGGTTAACAGGGTATTATCGCAAGTTTGTTAAGAATTATGGGAGAATAGCAGCACCTCTAACAACATTATTGAAGAAAGATGCATTTTCATGGACTCCTGAAGCAACTAAGGCCTTTGAACATCTCAAAGAGGCAATGTGCCTAGCACCGGTCTTAGCTACGCCAGACTTCACAAAAACCTTTATTGTGGAATGTGATGCCTCAGGAAATGGAATTGGTGCAGTTTTAATGCAGGAAGGAAGACCCATTGCTTTTGAAAGTAGTCCAATCAAAGGAAAGTATTTACAGAAACCTATTTATGAGAAGGAAATGTTAGCAATACTGCATGCACTAAAGAAATGGTGAACCTACCTAATGGGAAGACACTCAAGGTAAAAACTGATCATGATAGTCTTAAACACTTTTTGGAACAAAGACTATCTTCAGAAGAGCAGCAAAAATGGGTCACAAAGATGTTGGGTTATGACTTTGAAATAATCTACAAAAAAGGAAAGCTTAATGTTGTTGCAGATGCACTCTCAAGAAAGAATGAAGAGGTGGAAGCATTGCTTTGTGCCATTTCTACTATCCAACCAGATTGGATAACTGAAGCAAGAGATGAATGGAAGAAGGAAAAAGATGTATGGACACTCATTCAAAAGTTGCAGCAAGATCCTAGTACATTTGATACATTTAGTTGGAAAAATGATTCCTTATGGTACAAAGATCGTTTATATCTTTGTAAGAATTCCCAACTAAAACAAAAGATTCTTCTGGAATTGCACACTTCTCCTTTAGGAGGACACTCAGGATTTTTTAAAAACTTACCACAGGGTGAAGAAAGAATTTTTTTGGGATGGCCTTAAATCTGATATTCAAAAGTTTGTGGTGGAATTTTTGGTTTTCCAGCAGAATAAAGTGGAAACAATTAAGACCCCGAGACGTCTACAACCTTTATCCATTCCAAGTCAACGTTGGGAGGAGATTTCAATGGATTTTATCACAGGTTTACCTAAGTCCGAAGGAAAGAGTGTCATCATGGTGGTAGTTGATAGACTTACCAAGTATGCACACTTTTGTGCATTATCTCATCCATTTAAAGCAAGTACACTTGCTACTACATTTATGGACACAATTCAAAAGCTACATGGAAACCCAAGGGTTATTGTGAGCGACAGAGATCCCATTTTTACTGGAAATTTTTGGACGGAGTTATTTTCTTGTTTGGGTACTCAATTAGCTCATAGCTCATCTTATCATCCTAAATCTGATGGTCAAACTGAGATAGTAAATAAATGTTTGGAAGGATATCTTCTTTGTTTTGTATCTGATAAACAAACACAATGGGTCAAGTAGTTACCTCTTGCTGAATGGTGGTATAACACTTCCTTCCATACTACAGCAAAAATGACCCCATTTATGGCACTTTATGGATATCATCCACCATCCATCACATCATATTTAAGGGAAAATTCTAAGGTTCAAGCAGTGGAAGATCACATCGAGCATCAGCAAGAAGTTCTCCAACTCTTAAAGGATAACCTGAATTTGGCACAAAATCGAATGAAACAACAGGAAAATCAACATCACAGTGAGAGAAGTTTTGATGTAGGAGATTGGGTATTTTTACGGCTACAACCATACAAACAAATGTCCCTCAAGCAAGCTAAGAAGGATAATAAATTATCACCAAAGCACTATGGTCCTTACAAGGTGTTGCAAAAGATTGGTACTATGGCATACAAATTGGAGCTTCCTGCTTCTTCGCGAGTACATCCAGTTTTCCATGTTTCATGCTTAAAGAAGGTTATAGGTGAAAATCTTCCAGTTCAAACAATATTGCCAGAACTTGATGAGGAAGGAAAATTCATATTGGAACTAGAAGCGGTCATGGAAACAAGAACTCGACAACTACGAAATCGATCAATTTCAGAGTATCTCATCAAGTGGAAGAACTTACCCACTGAAGATTCTACATGGGAGGATGAGAATTTTATACAGAAGCACCCAGAGCTACTCAAGCATTGAGGACAACACTTTTTTGAAGGAAAGGGGCATGTTGGGTCCCTACATTACTAGTATAGTCCCTTATTGTTGTTAGTGTAACCCCCTTATTGTTATTATTGTACCCTTGTAACCCCCATTTTATTATTATTGTGCCTTTAAATTATTATTGTTAGGTCGGCTAGGATTACATTGTGGCCCACTAGGATTACATTATGGCCCCATGGACTCCTATATATAGAAAGGAGGTTTTGTAAATTGTATCATCAAAGAATTGTTCATTTATGTAATGTATTGGAGGTTGCCCCCTTGAAGTGGCTCATTTCTAAGGCGTTGATATCTCTTTTCTTCTATTTTTGGAGCTGGTTACACAACACACAACATAGCCATAGGATAAATTCCGCAGGAAAACTGATGACAAAATATCAGTAGAGTAACCTCGACATCACACAGAGCCTTAAAGGTCAACAAAAGCTCCCACCGAGCTCAATATTTATGTAAATCTTTTAGTACATAAGACACCTATGTAAGCTTCTTTATTGAGCCCCTCAAAGGCTGAGAAGCCATTTAAGTCTGTATTAATTATTTTTTGAGATCTTTTATCAAATCTCACCTCCTCATCCTTCTATATATAATCCTACAGAAGATGAATGAGGGGTTGGTTGTAGAACATTGAAACGTAATTGAGCTTGTGACTTATATCTGTAAGTAGTGTTCATGAGCCCTTGGAGCTCTGCTTGTGGTAGATAGGTTAGGCTGAGATGTGTAGATGGTTTCTAAACTAAAGCATTGGACTTAAAGCTATAACTGGTTTGGAGCATCAATACAAGCGGATTTATGGGATCCTGGTCTATGTTGACGGTGATGTTTTTCTTATTGTAACTTGTCTTTTTGTTTCTGTTTTCACTGTGTTGCATCTTCTCTTATAAAGAACAACATGCATAGAGTTAGGACCTACTGTATATCAGTACCCTTCTTTGACTGAAAACCTTTATCTGAATTTTTTCTTCGAATCTGTGTTATTTGGGAATGATTTAATTCAGTTTAAGCATAGGAATTTTGGCGTTCCCTCGTCTTATTGTCTTAGCTGAATATTATTCTTGAAATTTATGTTCAGTACTAGTTAAGTAGAGATGAACTATGGAAGATATGGTGTGCCCTGGTCCTAGTTTTATCCCCAAAGGCTGTCTGGATGTTTCCCTTGGAATGTGTTAAAAGCTGGCTAGTTTAGAAGTACTTACCAGATCTTAGGCCATTCTGTGTTATCTTTGTGTTTGTCTTGAAAGTAACCAAGTAAAGTAGAGCTAGGAGAGGATTTGTGGTGAGCCCAGCCTACTAGTTTCTACTCCAACAGTTTCCTTCAAGTTTCCCCTTTGTTTTAAAATGTTTTCTGTCAAAAGTGTATCAAAGGCTGGCTAGTTTAAAAGTACTTACCAGATCCTAGTTTGCTTTTATGTTCTTCTTAAGTGTTTGTCAAAGGCTGGCTAGTTTAAAAGTACTTACCAGATCCTGGGCTGCTCTTTGTTCTACATCTGTTTAATTTTCCTTCTTCTTGTATCATTTCATTCCATAAATCAATCTTCAAAGAGATCCTTAGACATATATGACTTGCCCCATGGACCACTCTTGCCTCTTGTTGTTCCAATTAAACCCTATTATGACCCCATAGCCCAATAGGCTAAAACTTGCAATTATCTATCTTCCTGGCCAAAGCTTGTTCTATCTTCTTGCAACTCCTCACCTTTGAAACTCTTTACATTTAGAACTTTCCACCTCAAACAGTAATCATGCTTAACCATCCAAAAAACAAACAAAACCCTTGGCCTTCATAACTAGCCTAATATCATTACCCCAAACTTCAAAGACAAATCCATCTTTGCACTTAGTGGAGAGAGCCCTCTCCAGATTCAGGAGGGCTAGATCCTAGAATCCCAAAGAGGTTGAAACGATGTTTCTCCCTGTAAGCGGAATTTCTCCAATCTTGCTGATTACAAGGAGCTAACAGATTTTCCGCTTCACACTTCGCAGAAAAATTAAACCGATATATACAATAGAATTGGGAAAATTTCAGAAATCTTCATTAGGAAAGATAATGGTTAAGGAGCCTACCATTAATTGGTCATCCTAAGCAATACTCTCCATTCATCTCTTCCAACAGGAAAGCGTGTTTTTCATGAGAGGCTGAAATCTTATATGGTCCTTTGCACAGGTTCTCAAATTTTCCGTGCTTCCCTTTTTCCTCATTTCTACCATCCCAACGAAGGACCGCATCTCCAATCTTGAAATCATCCACCTTTTTCTTGTGGTCATATACCTTCTTTATATTTTCATGAAGTTTTGAGGTGTTCTAAAAGACCTCATCTCTTGTTTGAAGATGGATCATTTGGTTGACCTGACGTTGTACATCATTCTCTTCACTTCCTGCTTCTTGTAAAAACTTCATAACCAGGACAACAAGTGATGTAGGAAAAACAATATCTACTCCATATACCAATTGAAAAGGAGACATTCCTATTGATTTCTTACTACTCACCTTGTCCGCCAACAAAGAATTAATAATATTTTTGTGCCAATTCTTCTTGTTTTCCTCCAACATCTTATTTATGACATTAATCAAAGATTTATTAGAATATTCTACTAATCCATTACCTTGTTGATAGTACACGGTTGAATGCTTGAATTTGATGTTGTACTTGTCAAAAAATTCAACAATTTTTGTCGACCTGAATGCATCTACACTGTCTGTAATGATCTTATGAGGACATCCAAAATGAGACAAAATGTTAGTCTCAAAAACCTGAATAATTACTAAATCTATTGCTTTCCTTTTTTGGATTGCCTCGACCCATTTGGTGAAGTATTCTATGTCCGTTAAAATCCATTTATGTTGTGCAGATGACACAGGGTGAATTTATCTGATAAATTCAAGGCCCCGCTGCTAAAATGGTGCTTGCATGGAAATAGGCTGCAAAGTTAATGGGGGAAGATTTCTTTTACCTTCAAATACTTGACACTCATGACAACTCATCATTTCTTTATATAAATATGAAAAAAGAGTTGGCCAATAATATCTAGCCCTAAACACGTTATTAGCCATGGTTTTCCAAAACAGGTGACCTCCACAATATCCTTTATGGAAATCATTCATTACCTTTTTGGCTTCATCTTCTACTAAACAGTTTAGCAAGACACCTCCAGGGCCTTTCCAATAAAGAGCGTTGTACAAAATTTAGTATTTGGAAGCCTTCAACTTCAATGACCTCCTCTTACTTTTAGACATGATTAGAGGAGAATTTAGATGCTAAAGAACATATATAATGTCAGAATACCAAGGATATGAGATAAATATATCAAATACTTGTATGAGAGCATGTAAATTTGATTTAGCCATGAGCTTGGCTAATCCTTGACCTTTGATCAGCTTTGTGGGCTTGATCTTGAGGTCATACTCTAACATTTATTCTATCCACTTCCCTCTTCTACCTTCTGTATCAGTCTGCATGAGAACATCCTTTATTGTTGCGTTAGGGATGTTATCACACCACCAGGTTTCCAAGGCTGAAGAAGGAATCCCAACAGAGGTAACCATAGACCAAAATTTTAACTTGGTAGGTAGCCCTACCAAGTTGGAGAGGGCTCTCTCTACAAAACACAGCCTACAAGGCTGAATGGATTAGGATTTTAGGCTAGGTGTGAGTTCAGGGGTTTTGATAATTTATTTTGGTTGGGATGCTAGACGAAAGTATGGTAAAGGGAGCTAAGTTAGGGAAAATGAGATAGGGTTGCAGCTATTCAATGGGGAAAGGTAGGCATAAGGCTTAACACTTTATGATGATTTTGATAAGATGGTTTTGAGACTGATGAGAAGCTAAGAAGAGCATGGGAGTATTCTTCCTAAACAGAGGAAAATGGAAAAATTATGATATCTTTCCCTAAATAGAGCATGAGAAAGAATGTGTTATTCCTATCAACTTGAAATAAATCATGCAATAGAGAAGTAATGAACATATGAAACTAAAGAAAAAACAATGATAAAAATAATGCCACATGTATCCCAAAAAATAGCTGCAACTCTTCTTTATTAACTGGCCAAACTAATTACAATAGTTCCTTGATCAATAAGCTAACATCCAAAGTAATTCCAAAATTTGAAAATGAGTAAAAAATTACATGATATAGGCCTCAAACAACCTCTCCCGACCTCAGGGGTTGAATCCCTAAGTTGAGGAGATGATCCACAATAATCTAAACTGATACCTAGAGTATAGGGAGGTCCAAGTGACTCTTCCCTAAATACCTTCAAACTAATTCATTTGACTCAATGATAACTTTTACCCAATCAATGTACCCCTAGGTAACTTATCCATAGCATAATCACATTTACCATCATTAATTACATAGGTAGAAACATGATTTTTTAAGTAAAGTCAAAATTATAGAGAAATTTCAAAAATATCAGCAAATGGTCATTTGCGCCCTCACTATGTCATTTGTGCCCTCGCTATGTCATTTGCACCATCCATCTTGAAACCTGATTTTCAGTGCCATCCCGGTGTCCAAATTTTTCCCAAGATAGCTCGTTGGAAATCCCTTCAAGTCAAGTTTCCAGATTGTCCTTCAGTTTTCAAAATGAAGCTGATTTGACCCCTCAAAATGTCATCCTCCCAATACTACTCTATGCGCAGCGCATAGGCCAAAACAGGGGCAGAAATGTGATTTTTAGGTAGTTTTTTGACATTTTCACCTGTAAAATCTGCAAGCCAAGGATAGAAGCATGGTATTCTAGAATTCATTTGTCCTTAGGAATCCATTGGAGGTCTCCTTTTCCTTAAAAAGTGCCCCGAACATTTTCACAACGCCTAGGGTGCTGCACAAATGACCTAATTTCTGATAAATGTCTGTTCAGAAAACTGAGAAAATCACATATTTTGCAAAAAAGTTTCAAAATGCTTCAAAATTGGTAGAATGGCTAATGATGGTGTCACTAGGCTTGGAGGGAAGCCTCTACAAGTATGCCCAATTTTTTCTTCTCTTCCATGGTCAAATCTTCAATCTTTGAATTGGCTCTTTTGAGCTTGGCCATTGCAATTTTCTACTTTTGAGCATGGTGTTTGACCTTCCTCCTCAATAGGTCATTGTCTCTATTAGCCTTTTCCAAAAGCTTCTCCAAATGGTCATTCGTTTCTTGAATCCATCCTCCCTTATCTTGTTTTATCATCTCCAATAATTTATCATCCATGATGGCTTCATCAACCATATTTCTTCTTCTTCCATGACGTTTTTATCAAAACCCTAGGGAAGTGTAATGGTGTGGAATATGGTTTTAGGAATGAGTAATGAGAAAGGGAAAATGAAGGATATGGTTCTAGGGATGTATGAAATGGGGGAGGGGATAAGAAGTGGTATTATGATGGGATTTATGATGGGGATTTGGGGATTGGGAGCCTAGGTCAATGTAGCACCTATGGCTTAGGGTTTTGGGAAAAAGGGTTAGGGAAAAGGAATTTTGTAAAAAAAGGGTTTAGGAATGGGTATTTTCAATTGTAGGAAGGGTATGAAGGTGTAGGGGAGTGAAATTTTTGGAATTAAAGAGTGCAATGGGAATAATAGGGTTTTAAAACAATTTCAAACACCAATTTCTAACATAACTTTCACAACACCCAACACAAGAACTTGATGAAGATGATAATTTATGGAATTAGCTCTTACTCATTCATTGGAGGTCAATGAGAAGGTTGATGAAGCTTTGGAAATTATTTTTTTCAACTTGAATGTGTTTCTGTGGGTTCTCTAGTCATAAGTGCAGCGCCAGAAGGATTTCCACCCTCACAGAAGGAATTGCACCATCAAAGAAGGATTTGTGCAGCGCCTTTTTCAGAACACTTTTGGAGGCCTTTATAGTGTCCAAATTGGGCCTAGGATAGCTCATTGTAAATAATATGCTATATAATTTTCAAATATTCTTTTACTTGGCCGAATGGACTTGATTTGACCTGTCAAAATCTGATTCTCCCAAGACTGATCAAAAAGTGCAGAATGAGGGTGAAAAAATGAAGTGTGATCTTGCAGGCAACGTTTGGAGGCCTTCCTCAACTCCAAATTTAGCTCATGATAGTGCATGGGAAACCTCGATCTCTCTAATTATCATTTGACTCATCACGCAAGTCATTCAGACACTCCAAATATATTTTCCTAAGGTCACTCCAGAAGTGCAACAAACCTTTTGTAGCAACTGTATTTTTTACATTTCTCCCAAACCATGTGTTAGCACCTAATTTGGACCTTAGGCTGAAAGAAGGAAAATAAGGGTAACCTAAAACCACGCTCAGCCTTGTAGCTAGCCCTAAAAGGTCAGGAGAGGGCTCTCTCTAGGAAAAATATTCAATGAAGTATATGAGTAAACTGATTTTAGGCTAGGTATAATAAAAGGGAATGTTTTTATGAATTTTTAGGGTTGTAGGATTAGATGGGTTGGGCAATTTGAAACTGGGGAATTAAACCAGAGATACAGGGTATTTCATGGGGCAATGTAGGCAGGGATTTTAAAAATTTAGTTTAAATAATGATGGAATGTTTAAGACTGGTGAGGAGCTGAAAAGGGCATAGGAGATGGATCCTTTTCAAATAGAAGAAAACATCGAGTATTGAATGATTTCCCAAGGCAGAGCATTATACAATGGATTCTACCTATATATCTTGAAAGCATTCAACCAGAAATGTGAATGAGTTAATGGTGAACATAATAATTAACAGATGAACACAATGGAAAAAACAATTCTAAAATCCATACCATAGGGAGCCCACAAATCAGAGCTGCATTTCTTTATTAATTCCCTGCCAAAATGTTACGAATGGAGCATAGAGCATCCTTAATAATTCCAACTTATTCCACACTTTATTCCCTCTACAAATGATGAAGAATTACATTAAATAGACAGAATTTGAGAGGAGTAGATCCAAAAAAAGAGGAGTTGTTTCGCCACCTCAGAAACCGAAATCTGAACATAGGAAAGGACCAACAATATGCCCCTAAAAAGAAAGAGAAAGAACACATTTGATCATCTAGAGGATTTGTAGTTGCTCGAATAGAGGAGAAGGAAGATGAATTTAGAACCATTTCTCCTTTTTATTGTTGTTGTCGTATTCTGTGTTTGTATTTAGCTCTCGGCCTTGACTATTTCTTTTCTTTTGTTGAAAATCCCTTTATGCCGAGAAATGGCCTTTGGAACTAATAAAACTAAAATTTTTCCATTTAATGAAGAAAATTCCCCTTTGGGTGAAAAAGAGCAAAGGAAAGGATGGTGGGCCCATGATGCGATCGCAAATCGCAATCGCAACTCGCAATTGGAAGAGGGGAAGGGGTGTATCACACAGCGGAGGAAATGCGATTGAGAACTTGCGATGCAATAGTGTATAGAGGGAGTCTCATGGAAAAATCACAATCACAAATTGAGACAAGGAGGGGAGTGGGTTTAGACTTATGGAAATCGCCAATTGCAATGGGCGATAAGCGATCAATCACATCGACGGAAACCAATGTCTAGGGGTAAAACATATCGGGAGGAATGATAATGCAATGGGCGAAGACTTTGCGATAGAGAAAAGTTTAAGTGAAATGGGAAAATGGGTTAACACAGGGAAAAGCCCTTTTTCTTTGGAAAGGGTGGAAGGCTTGGTGGGACCCAAGGGAGGAACGCAATTGCAATCGAGAATGGGAGCGGAGGCAAAGTGCTTATGGGAACTGCCGATTGCGATGTGCGATTCATCGCATCGGTGGGTAAGAGCTCGGAGTTTAAAAACATGCGAAAAGACTTAAGAAATATTTAAAATCGATCTATCACACTTTACAAAGGAAAAACCACTTTGTTAGGGAAAAATGCAGAAGGGTTTATGGTGGGACCCAGCCAATCGCAATCACAAATCGGCGGAGGAGTGGAGCGAGAGTTGAACTGTGGGAAATGTCGATTGTGATTGTGCGATCACTTGTGAGCCGTCCGATCAGAAGGGTGGATCGACGGTAGAGATGTGATCGGTGGGAGTCAATCGCATCGGAAGAAGTCAAAGGAGTGGGGAAAATGTTGGGAGCGCTGCGAAGTTGCGATGCGATCAAGCAATTGTGATCAGATATGGGTCGTCGGATCGCTGAGAAGATCAATGGTCCGGATACAATCGGGGGGTTCAATCGCATTGGAGTTTCTCAATCAGAGGTGGGTCAATCAGGACCATGTGGTTGAATGTTGCGATTGGATTGGAGGAAAAGGGTTATAATGAAAAACTTTAAAATTTTATGAAATAAAGTCTAAGGGACAAATGAGAAAAGGGGTGAGGTTAGGCTTTTGGGGAATTTTGTTCACTTAGGCATATTTTCCAATCTGGAAGTCAGTTTGGGGAGTATAATATACCGTTGGAAAGATCTTTCCGGGCTCCTTCTGATGGACATACTTAGAACATGATTTTATACTAAAAATGCTATGCAAAACACCTTTAAACAATAGGGTGGTGGCTCTGTGGATATAGAAGCTTCTGAAGTGAACTTATTACATATAAAGACATAAAATTACATAAAAGATGATAATAAAAGAAAATTACCATGTTTTCACATCAAAATATGGTTTTGAGGTGAAAATTACATCAAGCTCAATAGAACAATTCTTTGATCTTTCCAGATATTGTGCCTTTGAGTTTATTTGACCTCCTCATGACCTTACTGATATTTATTGACACTTGAATCATTAATTTGACCATGATGAGACCCTAGAACCTAATGAGACCAACCCTATGACCTAGTAATATGAATTGGGAGTGAAAGTGAATCATGAATAAAGACCATAGGGAGGAGAATCAACATGTTTTACATGAGGGAAAACTGATGAAAGACCACTACCATCAATGAATCCATGACCTAATGGAATGATGAAAATTTATGGTATGGGACTCATAATATGCAAATGCAAAAGAGTAAGTTTGATCACTGATGGCAGTATGACTAGAATGACACTAACATTGGCTCCAATGGGGATGGTAGCTCCTTGGAGGTGCCAAGAACACCGTAGACCAAGTAGCCTTATCCATTGGGAAAATATGGTCATAATACTGAAAGCTGACATAATGCATACTGACTTTGACTCAAACTATGACAAAAAACTTAAATAAAGCCAAACTTTACACATATCATTCAAGTTTTATAGCCTTCACCTCGGGCCCCAAACTTCAATGAATGTGTAACTGAAATATGACCAAAAATGGCATGGTATATATAATGATTGTGGCATAAAGTTGGATCGATTATATTCAACAATGGTAGTGCTTCAAAAGCTTACCATTTACTAGTCCTCCGAGGAAATTTTGGCCATCCATCTATGAGAGAAAGAAAGCATTATGTCCCCTATATGCTGAAACCTTATATGGTCCTTTCCACAAGTTGTCAAACTTACCATGCTTCCCTTTGTCCTCATTTCGTGCATCCCATCTCAACACCACATCGTCCAACTAAAACTTTTCTACTTTGGTCTTACGGTCATAGATTTTCTTTATCTTCTCCTACAACTGAATAACGTTTTGAGAAACTTCCTCTCTTGTTTGCTAAAGGTGGATCATTTGATTGATCCTTCGCTGGTTATCTTCTTCCTCACTGCCAGCCTCTTGCAATAATCTCATGACTGGAACTGTAAGTGACGTGGGAAAAATAACATCAGTACCATAAACCAATTCAAGGGTGACATACCTATGGATTTCTTGCTACTGAATCTATCTACCCATAACGCATTGATAAGCTTTCGATGCCAATTCCTCTTATTTGTTTCCAGCATTTTCTTGATTATGTTTATCAGAGATTTATTCGATGATTCTGCCAAAACGTTGCCTTGTGGGTAGTATGTTGTTGAATGGCCCAACACAATATTGTATTTTTCGCAGAATTCCACCATTTTCTTAGATCTAAACGTTGTTGTGTTATCTGTTATGATTTTGTGAGGGCAACCAAAACGAGACAAGATATTTGATTCTAAGAATTGAATGATTACTGTATTAGTGGCTTGCCTTGCTGGAATGGCCTCGATCCATTTGGTGAAGTAATCGGTGCCTGTCAAGATCCATCGATGTTGCGCTGATGATGCGGGATGGATTTCCCCTATGAAATAAAGTCCCCACTATTGAAAAGGAGCATTTACTAAAATTGGTTTCAAAGGAAGAGGAAGCAATTTCCTTTTCCCTCAAAAAACTTGACACTCATGGCAACTCATCACTGTTTTGTACAGATCTGAAAATAAGGTGGGCCAATAATATCCTGCTCTCAACACTTTGTTAGCTGTAGTTTTCCAAAACAAATGACCACCACAATCACCTTTGTGAAATTCATGCATCACCTGCTGAGCCTCATCTTCAATCAAACAATTAGGCAGAATACCTCCTGGATCTTTCCAATAAAGAGCACTATTTAAAATACATAATTTAGCAGACTTAAGTTTTAGTTATCTACCTTTTCTTCTAGACATCCTGGGAGGTGGTGAAAGATGCTGAAGAACATAGACTATGTCTGAATACTATGGGGATTGTAGAAAAATGTCTGAAACTGGAACAAGAAAACCTTCATCCTCATCTTCTGACATTGCTGCTATGAGATTTATATCCAAAGAACAGAGGTTTGATTGGGCCATTAGCTTTTCCAAGCCTTGTCTTTTGATCAAATTTGTGGGTTTGATCTCCAAATCATATTCCAACATTGCTGTTATCCACTTACCTCTTCGACCTTCTGGATCATTTTGCATCAAGACATATTTCACTGCTGCATTAGGAACATATGCTATGGTATGTGAGTGCAGAATGTATACTCTAAAATCCTTCAATGCTTTTATAAGGGCCAATGCTTGTTTCTCAATGATATTATACTGCAAAGCAACATCTAGAATGGTCCTACTAAAAAAGGCAATTGGCTTTTCAATATGATCTCTCTTTTGCATCAAAATCGCAGCCATAGTATGCTCCGATGCAAATGAAAATATAATGAAATCTTGAGTGTAATCAGGACTGATCAAGACTGGGGCATTGGATAGAGAAAAATTTTCCAGATTAAATGACTTGATAGCCTCCTCACTCCATTTGCAAGTGCTATCCTTTTTCAACATGTTAGTCATGTATCTTAAATGTTCAGCCAAGTTGGGTATAAATCTGCACAGGAAGTTCATCTTACCATTAAATGCTTGAATCTCCTTTTTGTTACGTGGGAGGTCTATGTGCTGGATGGCCTCCACTCTTGAAGGATCAATGCAGATACCATCTTTAGAGATGATATGCCCCAGCAGCTTTCCTTCATCCATAGTAAACAAACTTTTCTTCGGATTGAGAGAAATCCCAAACTTCCTACATCGCGAAATACAATCCGCAAGTGGTGCAAATTTTCATCATCAGAACCAGAAAACATTGTCAGATCATCGAAATAAACAACAATAAAAACATCCTTTTCATTGGCAAAAGCAATGTCCATTGCTCGCTGGAAAGTGGCTCCAGCATTCTTTAGCCCAAATGGCATTTTGGCATACTGGAAAGTTCCCCAAGGTGTTGTGAAAGCAGTTTTGTCTTGGTCTTTTTCATGCACCAAGATCTGATTATAGCCTGAGTAGCCATCAAGTAGTGACATCCTTGATGCTCCAACTACTCTCTGCAGAATATGGTCCATCTTCATAAGTGGATAGTTATCCTTCAAGGATACTCTATTCAGATTCTGGAAATTTATACACAAACTTATTTCTCATGTCTTTTTACGTATCGGGACCAAATTCGAAATCTAATCAGAAAATCTAAATGGGACAATGATACCAGCTTTATACAACCTGTTTACCTCTTTTTCAATGGATGGCAACAACTTTGGGTTTATTCTTCTCAGCTTCTATCTAACTGGCTTCTGATCCGACTTGATGGGAATAGTATGCTGAATTATATTTTTGTCATACACCTTCAAATTTGAATAATCCTGTTAGCCCCCTATGAATTTTTTGACAAGCAAACGGGGGGCTAAATTTTTTTTGAGCCTTCAAGGAATGCATCTCCCCTGAAGACACATCATCCTTGAAGTCTCATGTGCCTTTGCCTTTGATAAAATTCCCTCTGCTGACTCCTTTTATAAGGTCTCACTGATTGCAAAGCTGTGCTCCAAAAGGCCTATTTTTATCCCTTGTATCCCTGTAAAATGTCCCCTTCTTTCCCCTTTGTTAAAGTCCCCCATTTTACCTCTTAAACCATCCCCAAATTCCCCTTAAACTTTCTATGTCACTTTCTTTCCCCTTTCCAAACCTTTAAAAACCTCTATTGCATCTACCGTTACTCTTCCCTAGTCTCAAAATACATTAAAATGGGCCAAAACCCACTTCCTACCTTATATTAATGCCTAGCCCCTTTCGGCCTAGCCCCTTAACCTTTTCACATCATATGCCCACGCCTAAGGCCAAGCGCTTAAGCCTCGGGCACTTTTCACAATCGGAAGTCTCATACGTGCCCTCTTCCTTTGTGAACTCAAAAACCTCCGATGCGATTGAAATATTGTTATAATGGCCCGCGCTGTAATCTCAGCCGTTGATCGGTGTAAGATCTGACGGTTGGCACTGTTTCGCAATGTGCCTGTCACTCCTCCATATGCCCCTCCGATCTCATCACCAACGTCCATCTAACCCGCCGATCAACGGTCTGCATTACACCGCCCAGTGGACCCCGCAGATGCGCCCTGTTCGAAACCAGGCGATTTCTATCGAACCACCTTTGAGAGGTGGGCAGTAATTTCCGATTGGCCAACGATTCCACTCATCGCACGACGTGTGGTGTGGCACTATTTCAAAACTGCCCACCCATCGCGCGTTAACGTTCGACACAGGACATGGAGCGATATGCATATGAGCCGTCCGATCTCGAGCTCTTCATCCGACGGTGATCGCTCCGCGAAGTTGCGCGGAGGATAACTCAAGGCATCCGTACCCCTGGCCCGCTGTCCATCACCCCCCGACGCAGTTTCAGTCGTCGATCTCCTCCCGAGATCGAACGGTCCAGATTTATTCGCACGCCCGCCATTGACCGCCTCCCGCCACGTCGCCATTCCATGTGTTCCATCACATTTTTCACCGTCCCTATATATACATTCATTCAAAGGTCAAGTTTTAATGTTTTTCATTAAAATTTCTACTCTTGCCACCCTCCAACTGTATTTCCCACTACGCCACCATTCTGCAAGCCTCCTGCTGCATTTTCCACCGTAATCCTACTTGTTCACCATATTACCAGTCGGCATGACCATTCTCGTCATTCCTGTTGCATCCACCACCTCCATATGTGTTTTTCTTAACAGGTTTTCATGCTTTGCAGGGTTATCAGAGGATGAAAAGCCGCCATGATTACTAGTCTATATTACAGCGACAGAAACGTAGAAAGGACCATTTTCCAGAGGCCGAGATCACGAAGAAAGCCTAGGAAAGAGCCATAATAGGACTTGCATTAAAGAACAGGGTTTGAACTCTGGAAAATCTTCCCCAGAGCCACTAAAGAATAGATTTCGCCGACAGAGACAGTATGGGAGCAGCAGAAAGTTCAAGGCACGTAATTGAATATTTTTGAGCCTTTTTTCAGGGATTTAAAGGGCAGGACACCAGAATCAAAGACCCCGTCGATCACTCAGAAGGTAAATGCACAAAGAACCATACTATCAGGGTTTCTGTATCAGCAGAACGTTCTTCCATGAAAGGACAAAGTGCCCATGCAGTTTGTATTCTATGCCGTGTTCTTGAGGGATTTTTTGCCCTAACAATAGTCCTACGCCGTCAGTGCATTAGTTATACAGTATGGCAGACCCTAGCATCATCATTCTGCATTTTTTTCAGTACACCAGAGACATACCTGGAGTAAATGGAAACCTGACGAAGACCACTCCATCATCTAATGAGTACCAGAGACAAATGCCCAAAATTTAAACTGAATGGAGCCTCGGACCTCCTAGCTGCTTTAGAATTTAATGTTGCATTTAAGTTTACATCTACTCATGTTATTCTTTTCTCCTATAAGAATCATGAAGAGCATATTGTAAAGGTTTTTTTTCGGTTGTTGCCGATTTGCTGTTATAGGGATTCATTTTGACTATTAGAACAGTCTTGGGAGGGAGTAGCAGAGTAGTTGTCATGTAGTAGGCTAGGAGGAGAAGTTTGGATTGTAACAGCCATTGAGCTCAGTGTATGTGATTGGTTTTTCATCAATTAATAAAAGCACATTTCACAGGATCTTGGTATATTACTATCGGTGATGTTTTCCTAACTCTGTTTATTACATTTCATATTGTTTCATTTTCTGCTGGCTTGCATCAGAAATATGGCATAGGATTTACCCTTGTCAAGTACCCTATGTCTCTGCTCTCCTTGCCTTCAATGTTTTCTACTCTTAGTTGTTCTTGTTGGGTTTAAGCTGGAAGATTTGCAAAAACTAGGGATTAGAGTTAGCCCTGTCCACTAGGATCCTTGTGTGACCGGCTGGCCTTTCTAAGATCTCTTATTAAACTTATCTCTGTTTTCCTGGAGCATGCTAAAGCTGACCTGGAGTTAAATGACCTTTGGTCTGATCTATAATCTACCCCTTTTTCCCTCCTTTTAGAGTTACATATGAGTATGTCCAAGCAGGCCTAGAGTTAAATGACCTCTGACCTGATCTATAGACAGAAAATTGGGTTGGTTTCCTTCTCTCACTTTCTTTCCTTAATGTTCCATCCCACCATCTAATCTAAAATATCCTTTAGTATTAGATGAATTTCCCTCTAAAAGCCTTGGCTAGTTGTTGCAAGTAATCCCCTTTCATGACTCCATGGCCCAATGGATGGCACTTTTTTGACCTATCCTCTTTGCTGAAACATCCTGCTGTTTTGTTCCTTTTCTCCCATTACTCTCTCAATCTATGATCTCATGACCAACCCAGCAACCAACCAACCAAATCATTTAAAACCCACCTTTGTGCTTCATAACTAGCCTAACATCTCATCTTGAGCTTCAAAGATATATCATTCTTTGCTTTTGTTAGGGTCCCGTGATTTGGCCGATTGGCTAGCCAAATGACGATGTAACATCAAACCAAGCTTTGGAGCCCAAGGACCTAGCCTTCCTGGACTCAGAGAGGGCTCTCTCTATAAGTGCAAAAGATGTCGGTGTGTTTACTTGCGATATTCTGATATTAGGCTAGTTATGAAGGTCAGTCAAATTATATTACAATAGCTTTCAGATAAACAGTTCAATCAAATATAAAATTAATATGAAAGATTTAATAGACATACCTTCTTGTACTGCATCCTTGATCAAACCAGAGCCTGAGGTTTCAATCTCTGTAAGTCAATTAGATTATATTACAATAGCTTGCAGATAGACAATTTAGTCAAATATAAAATTAATCTGAAAAATTTAACAGACATACCTTCTTGTACTCTGTTGTGGCTTTCTAGAATACCACCCATCTGAATATCACCCATTAGAAATGAATTACCAGTGTGCATCAAGAAAATTACTCGGCTTGTGGATGTATAACCAAGAATTACTAGGCTTGTAGATATATCACCAAGAAAAAGTATACAACACCTCATGAGTTGTTATCTTTAAAGAAACACATACTGAAACATAAAAACTGTGATGAATCTCAAACTTAGAAAAAGAAAACAAGGAACCGGGGCTAAACGAATTGCAATAGTGATAATGGGGCAAGATAGGTAGACTTTGATAGCTTTCAGGGCTTTGTCATTGTAGTGTAGGATGAGAAATGGAATTAGAATGAGCATTTAGATAATGAATTCATTCTATAAGAAGAAAGTAACACAACATGATTTCCCTTACAAAACAGAGCATAAATTGATTTATGAATTATGTTTATAACTCTTTAGAACAATCAGTGAAAGCATAAGATATGAAATGGAATTGAGAAGGCATTCGATGAAATGAAACACGAAGGAGATACAATGCTATAAAGCCATACCACATGAATCCCAAAATTCTTACTGCAACTGCCTCTGTATTATCAAAAAAAAAACTCCAAGTACAATAGCTCTCCTATGATATATCCAATATCCAACCCCCCTCTATTAAAAAAACATTTCTTTTTTATAGGCCAAATTACAACGGCCTATTTTTCCAAAACAATAAATGTATTTTTGCAAAAATAAAAATAAAAATGATATCAAGGTGGCCAAAATATAAATACTTGCAAAAAGACTCTAATGGCACATTTTTTGAGCTACAAACTATGATTTATATGTCCAATTTGAAAAATAGGAAATCCAACTACCACAAAAACATTCAAAATCAAATGCACTTCATGTGTTAGCCATTGCTCTGGTGTAAATTTGTTGACTTGAGTGAACAGAAACCATCCTGATTGAACCCCGTGCCATTAGATCCTTGATATCCTTTCTAGCAAGCGAACCATTAATCTAAAAATTCAAGGAAAACATTAACATTAGTGAGAAGAACCACATACGTTTCTTCAAAACATATTCATAAAAAAGGAACCAAATCTTCTTGCTTTTCGTGATTAAATGGACCAACTTCAGAAGAACCACAGTAGAAGGCATCCAACATAAGTGTTGAGGTAAGGGATGCCCTTATATTCAAAATGTATATATGTGTTGAGGTAAGGGGTACATATAGCTATATAGGTATGTAATTATATTGTTTTTATGGAAGAAATACCAAATTAATGTTTGAATGAAACACAACTATAAAAAGATAAATGGCTAGTGAAAGAAACTTACACCAAAAAGTAGGTAGCAAAAAAAGGTTGAGTTATCTCGAACATTCACCATTTGAAGTATTCACTAGACCTAAAGCCAAAAAATACAAAATTAACATCAGATTCATACAAACAAATCAACAAAAATATAACCAAAAACTATTTATAAATAATCCAACATATGGAAATACATAAGGAAAGTGAAAGTAGAATGTTTTGAAAATTAACCTTGTTCAAATTTTTCACAAAATCTAAAAAAACTTTGTAATCACTTTCTTCTAATTTGTATGTATCATTCTTAGCATTGTACGATAAGTTTGCGATTGCTATAACAGATTCAAGTTGTACAAAAGCATGATCAGTCAAATCATACTTATACACGCGTTGCCCCTTTATTCTACTATACCAACATAATTGAAGCTTGATGCCTTCTAATCTATCCAAAAGGTCGATGTCATTATGGTAATCAAACACCCTATTACCATCCTTCTTCCTTATTCTTTGAACCCTTCCAATGTACCACATTCCACAAGAAACACCTTGTTTTGTACTTCGAGGAACACCTTTTCTTGCAGTACGTTCAGTGGGAGGAATTGAGTTGTTTTCAAACAACACCCCACAATCTGATCCAATTCCAAAGCCAATTGAAAGACCCTTTTGTAGAGTATTCCCATCTCGCCTAAAGTAGACCCCACTTCTCACTTTTGTCAACCTATCTTTGGATAATGTTGGATTTCCATTCAACTGACTAACCAAACATGCTTTGAACATATCCTTACCATCAAGATTCACCACTGGTTTTATAGTTTTTCTTACATTTTCATCAGTGGAATCTAAAATTTCATCCAACTCGTGTCTCCATTCACTTTCCATTATTTGCAATTCACTTTCATTGTGTACCAATGAAGATGAAGATTGAAATATAGAGTTGGAACATCTCGGTGGAGAATCATCAACTACTTCATCCACAATTTGGAATGTTGGATAATATTTATCCTCTGTCCATGGTTTAACCCACCAAGAACATTGAGTGTAATTTTCTGGTTTCATTCCAAGAGTTGATAAAATGTCTTGTGCATCCTTCAATCCATTCTTAAGGGCTTCTACAATTTTAGCATCTATGGATATTGAATCATATTGCGACAATATGTCAATGTTTTCTATTGTTTCTCGGTGCAATTTATTCCAAATTTTTTCTTGCTTCTTATGGGATTTCTTAAAATGAAGCCCTTGGGAATTTGATTCTTCTTCCACAACCCTATTAAGGGTTCCAACAGCATGAAGCAAGTCAGTGAAATCATAGGCCCTCTCCACTCCAACCATCCCACCAACTTTGCTAAAGAAGTTCTCACATACATATGACTCAGTCAAGTGCAAAACACATGGCAAGTTAGAGTATTGATCTCGAAACAATCTCATCAACAAAACCACAAAATGGCAAGAAATTCTCACATTTTGATATGTCTCTCTGCTGATGAAATTTATGTTGACATTAGTATGAGATTGTTTTTGTACCCAACATGACCATAATGCGAATAAATGTACAACCCAGTTAACCTCCACCCTTCCCAAGGAATTTGATATCGAAGACCTGATGTTGATGAATAATCCTTCAACATAAGTTGTCTTCTTCTGCTATCCCCATCCGAGGAATGACCAAAAATAGGTCCCAAATTTTTTTCTACGTGTTTCTTCCACATAAATTCTACCTTTTCCCATTGTTGATAAACAAAATTTGCATTGAATTTATTGCATGTTGGATGAACAACCACAACCAAACGAGGAAGTTTTTCATGTAAAGGGTTTGCAATAATAACATGTGCATAATGTCCAATAACATTGTTTTTAAAAGAATTTGTTATAATCTCATAGCCTGCATCTCCCTCACCAACTGTCACCAAGAAATGTGATTGGCATTGATGTTCTTCTTTCAAACCACAAAACCCCACCAGTGTATCGCTTTTTGCTACCCACCTAACATATTTTTTTACAATTGTTTCATCTTCTGCAAGGCATACAGGAATTGGTCCATATATACCATGTTTGGCTTTATAAGAAGCATAAATTTTTCCAACTGCCTCAAAAATGTGTTCGTGCTCCCCTGGAATATATGTCAATGACTTTCTAACTTGCCTTAAAGTTGTAGATATTGAAGGACCATCCATATTCAAGATAATAAAGTTATGTAATCTAGGACCTCCCCATAACTTGATCATCTCATAAAGGGATTTTGTGGATGTACTATACCTTCTCCCTGCTTTTTCATGAATCAAGTTATGAAATATATCCTTGAAAAATTCCCAAATTGCATCTTTACCTTGTAATTTTCCTTGCTTATGTGCCTCACAAACATCCTTACAAAACCTAAAGACATCCTTCCTTTCTGTCGATTCAAACAACTTTTCCTTTAGAGATCTCATTCTAATAGAGAGTGTAGCAACCTTTGTCCTCTCCCACCAAAGAGCTCACATTTTTTATCTATGGTTAGCATTTGTAACCCTTGCAGCATTCTTCAATTCATTTTGAGTCAAATAGTCCAATCTTCTACCTTTTCCTGTATCTCGTTCACTTCTTTTATTGGTGCACCTTGATTCACGATATAATCGCATCCTGAAGTCATTACATTCTGGAACCAACTTACAAAATCTACATGTTAATGAATCAAAAGGGGTCCCTGTTTCAGAACCCCTCTGGCAATGAATATGCCTATATGTACCATCAATACAACATTCAATACCCTCATAACATAGCATGATCTTGGTATGCTTCTCTATGGCCCATAATTTTCCACCCCTTTGATCATCCATTAGGGCCTTTGTTTCCAATCTCTCCCCATTTCTATCAATATAAGGATACCAATACCCCCAACATTGTAGTAACAAGGGAGACAATTGAGCTATAATAAGATGAAAACACAATAAAAAACAAATAAATTAGAAGTAAGATAAATAAAATAATATACAAATTCATATTCAAGTTTAGTCTAAACTATTAATTAACCACTAATTAACACACCTGAAGTAGAAGGAGTTGCACTTGTAGAACCCCTATGTAATACTGATGGTGATGATGGCACTAAGAACCTAGTCAAAATTTGTTGGGACTTATCATTGGTAGGCTTCTTAGGTCTCCCAACTATGCCACTCCTCAGCCCAATCTCCTGATGTGAAGCCTCATTTGTAGTAGTAGTAGTGTGCTTCTTTGATTTCATGTGTTCATTTAGAGAACTGACAATATTACCACTTGTCGGAACTAAACAAAACCATTTATTGCATCATGTACATTCAACTCTCACTTTTTTCATGTCCTTATAGTCTGCAAGTGTTGCTTCCACCACCTTGAACAAATTAGGCTCTTGTGTCTTGTTGAAATCATCTAGAAGTTTGATTGCTTGATCAATATGAAATCGATCTCCAACCACCGTTGTTTTTTGTATTTTGTTACATGAAGGAATTTCACTACCACTTGGCATTGAAAGGCGTTGTTGATGGGACGTTGTTTTCATATGATGGTTTTTGAAGTTGCGCATTGTTCGCGCTACCAAGGATACATCACCTGTTCCATAATCAATGCCAAAAATTTCACAATGGATCTTTATTTTAGATTCTCCCTTTTCTGAATATACTTTGAGAGTAAGTTTCTCATTGACAAACTCGTCCATTAAACTTTTCACTTTTTTTTCCCAAGATGCCAATACACAAGGATCAACAATTGTGGCTTCTTCCACTGACAAAGGCATATTTTCAACTCTTGGTTGTTTATGCATAGATTCCTCCACATTCTGTTCAATGTTTTCAAATATTGGTATTGTTTCCACTACATTTGAACCCCTTGTTTCTACATCTAATGTGCCTAGTTTCCTCTTGATGCATAAAAGTGTTGTATAAACTTTCCATTTCTTCTCTTGATTTGGATTTAAAGCTAATACATCTTGGATAAAATCAAAAGGGTATTCAACGATTCCATCATCCACAATTGCATCGCGTATTTTAGCAAATGTACAACCTTCTCGACACCTCACAATACCAATGATAGGTTTCTCTTCATCGATAGTAATCTTATAAGACAAGTCCATCTGTTTTTGCACATAAATAAATGAAAAAGTAAGTAAAATTCCACAAAAATATTGGTTTATAATGAAAAAAAAGCAAGGAAGCAAGGTATTCACTTTCAATTCAAAGCTTCAAAAAACATGAATAACTCTTACTATTGCAATGAAACACCTTGATTCAAAATTTCCTATCGATGGATTCTTCAAATGGAACTAAAACCATAAATAAAACAGAGTAATAAAACAAATTTGAGAGTTTATTTATTGAGTCAAACATTGACAAACTTATAATCAAGCTTAGGCCCTAAATCTACCTCAATTTTGGCCTTATTTACATCATTTTTTTGTGTCCTAAAGAGGTCAAAACAAAACCATCGTATATTTTACTGTTTGGTGGTATGAAATGGATTTTATTCAATTTATTGTTCACTGGTATCTAGGGCTTGTGAGAGATAAAGACATTTTTTTATGTTTTTGGAGCTACCAATGGGTAAGGACAGTGCTTGATCTCTATGTTTCTGGAACTACCTTGTGGATCCACCATAGTTCTAGTTTCAAAGAAAGGAAATTTATTGCTAAATAAATTGGCATTCATCAAATATTGATTGTTCATTGATTGAAAATTTACCAGAAAGAAAGTATACCCTTGCTAAGGGTTTGAGGAAAAGATCTTGGAAAATATATACCCTTGTATTCCTACAGGTAGCTGCAAGAAGAAGACTAAAAAAGAAAAGAGGAATTTGGTGAAAAGAAGAAGATGTGCAGCTATTGAAGCTTGAAAAATCTCAAAGAGAAAGTCCATGTGAATAAGGACCATAAATACCTAAAGACCAGGTTCAGAGAAAGAGACAACCTAGGTGAGGCGTCTACCAAGGTGAGAAAGACTTGCTAAGGAATAAGAAGCACATTGAGGACTGAAGTGAAAAGAGAGAAAATAAGGTGAGCACATTGATGCTCAAAGGAAGGTACAAGAGATTCAAAAAGATCATGGATATCAAAGTAAAGGGCTTAGTAGAAGAAGAATACCACAAAAAGGTGAAAGAAGATGCCAGGAATGATGAGTTGGGCATATAGCAAGAGATAACTGAGCTAAAGGAGAAACTGAGTCTTATGATGGAGCTGCTACAAGAGGAAGAAACCCAAATTTATGGTTAGAATATGAAAAGGAAATTCAAATGGCCTATAGAGCTATTGATTACAAAAAGAATAAGACATAGATTGATTTCCTTGTTCAAGAAGCAAGAAATAAACAATTATTTAATTAGAGGCATGGAGAAAAAAATGCGTTGAAGAAAAAGATATGAAAATCAGTCCTTAGGGGCAGAGCAAGCAATATTTATCTGTGAACTTGAGAGAGGACCAATGTTTGATGAAGAAGATGTGGATGAGAGACAAGATAAGAGTCTCATGGAAAACTTAAGAAGTTCAATCCAACATAGAGGAGAGATGTCAATCCTAGAGGCATCAACAGGGGCAAATGAGGCTCAAGTTTTTCAATCTAACTATTTATATGAGTGTTTATTTGCAAGACTTTAAGAATATGAAGATGAACAAGTACAAGAATCTGCCATAAAGGAGAAACATGAAAATTTTTCTCTTGAATACAAATGTAAGGCAAATAAAAAGTCATGGACCTCAAATAAACAGGGTAGAGGACAAACCGAAGGAAAGCTCCAAGATTTCACAAGATGGAATAGATGGAAATAAAAAAGGCAACCTCATATCAGTTCCTATAGAGGTCCAAAACAATCTACGAGTTGAAAGGAAAGAAATTTCCAATGAAGTACCTTTTCATGGTAGCATCTCAAGTAAATAGGGTTACATATCTTGAAACAATAGAGAATCAAGAGAAAGCCATGTATTCCAAGAAAATTTATGATCTTCATAAAGATGGTTGCCAAGATGATTCAGGAAATCAATCTTGATTCTATTTTTGCACATAAATAAATGAAAAAGTAAGTAAAATTCCACAAACATATTGGTTTATTATGAAAAAGAAAGCAAGGAAGCAAGGTATGCACTTTCAATTCAAAGCTCCAAAAAACATGATTAACTCTTATTATTGTGATGAAACACCTTGATTCAAAATGTGCTCTCAATGGATTCCTCAAATGGAACTAAAACCAAAAAATAAAAAATAGTACTAAAACGGACAGGGTTGATTCATTAGGTCAAACATTGTCAAATTTTATAAGTAAACTCTTGAGACCATAAATGTAATGATTTATTATTACATCATTTTTTGTGTCCTAAAGGAATAGAAATAAATAAACTTTTATTGGTGTTCAAGTTGATTTAAACAAAAAATTTAGCTAGTATCTAGGAGCTTGGAAGATAAGACATTATCATGGAGCTACCAATACATTAAGGTCGATGTGATTGAATCTATCATTTTGAACTACCTTGGATCCTGAATTTCTAATTTAAAGAAAAGGAAAGTTATTACTAAAAAAAGCAGCATTCATCAAGAATCTGTTATTCATTGGTGCAAATTTACCGAAAAAGTTTGTGCCCTAGGGTTTGAGAGAAAATCTCTTGGAAAAGATACTAAATTATTATTCCTCATAGGTAGCAGCAAAGAAGAAGAATAAAAAGAAAAGAGAGTTGATGGCACTTGACTATTGAAGCTTGAAAAATCTCAAAGAGAAAGTCCACGTGAATAAGGACCATAAATACCTAAAGACTAGGTTTAGAGAAAGATACAACCTAGGTGAGGCATCTACCAAGGTGATAAAGACTTGCTAAGGAATAAGAAGCACATTGAGTACTGAAGTGAAAAAGAGAAAAGAAGGTGAGCACATTGAAGCTCAAAGGAAGGTACAAGATATTTAGAAAGATCGTGAATAGAAAAGTAAAGGGCTTAGTAGAAGGATAATACCACAAAAAGGTGAAAGAAGATGCCAAGAATGGTGATTTGGGCATATAGAAAGAGATAGTTGAGCTAAAGAAGAAATTGAGTCTTATGATGGAGCTCCTACAAGAGGAAGAAACCCAAAGTTATGGTTAGAAGCTGAAAAGGAAATTCAAATGGCCTATAGAGCTATTGATTACAAGAATAATAAGACATAGATTGATTTCCTTGTTCAAGAAGCAAGAAATAAAAAATTATTTAATTAGAGGCATGGAGAAAAAAATGAGTTTAAGGAAGAAAAATATATGAAAATTAGTCCTTAGGGTCAGAGCAAACAATCTTTATCTGTGAACTTGAGAGAGGACAAATGTTTGGTGAAGAATAGGTGGATGAGAGACAATATAAGAGTCTCATGGAAAACTTAAGAAGTTCAATCCATTCTAGAGGCATCAATAGGGGCAAATAAGCCTTAAGTTTTTTAATCTAATTGTTTGTATGAGTGTTTTTTTGCAGGACTTGAAGAATATGAAGATGAACGAGTACAATAATTTTCCATAAAGGAGAAAGACGAAAAATTGTCTCTTGAAGACAAATGCAAGGCAAATAAAAAGTCACGGACCTCAAATAAACAGGGTAGAGGAAAAACCGAAGGAAAGCTCCAAGATTTCACAAGATGGAATAGATGGAAATAAAAAAGGAAACCTCATATCAGTTCCTATAGAGGTCTAAAACAATCTACGAGTTGAAAGGAAAGAAATTTCAAATGAAGTACCTTTCTCATGGTAGCATCTCAAGTAAATAGGGTTGCGGATCTTGAAACAACAGAGAATCAAGAGAAAGTCATGTATTCCAAGAAAAGGTATGATCTTCATAAAGATGGTAGCCATGATGATTCAAGAAATCAATCTTGAATCTGTTTTTTCACAAAAATAAATGTAAGTAAGTAAAATTCCACAAACATATTGGTTTATTATGAAAAAAAGAGCAAGGAAGCAAGGTATGCACTTTCAATTCAAAGCTCCAAAAAACATGAATAACTCTTACTATTGCAATGAAACGCCTTGATTCAAAATGTACTATCGATGGATTCCTCAAATGGAAATAAAACTAGAAATAAAACAGAGTACTAAAACAGATTTGAGAGCTAATTTATTGAGTCAAACATTGACAAACTTATAAGCAAGCTTAGGCCATAAATGTGCCTCAACTTTGGCCTTATTTACATCATTTTTTTTTGTCCTAAAGAGGTCAAAACCAAACCATTGTAGCTTTTATTGTTCACTGGTATGAAATGGATTTTATTAAATTTATTGTTTGCTAGTATCTAGGGCTTGTGAGAGATAAAGACAATTTTTTTTATGTTTTTGGAGCTACCAATGGGTAAGGACAATGCTTGATCTCTATGTTTTTGGAACTACCTTGTGGATCCACCATAGTTCTAGTTTCAAAGAAAGGAAATTTATTGCTAAAGAAATTGGCATTCATCAAAGATCGATTGTTCATTGATTGCAAATTTACCAGAAATAAAGTTTACCCCTGCTAAGGGTTTGAGAAAAAGCTCTTGGAAAAGATATACCCTTGTATTCCTACAGGTAGCAATAAGAAGAAGACTAAAAAAGAAAAGAGGAATTTGGTGACATGAATAAGGACCATAAATACCTAAAGACTAGGTTCAGAGAAAGAGACAACCTAGGTGAGGCATCTACCAAGGTGAGAAAGACTTCCTAAGGAATAAGAAGCACATTGAGGATTGAAGTGAAAAAGAGAAAAGAAGGTGAGCACATTGAAGCTCAAATGAAGGTACAAGAGATTCAGAAAGATCATGGATAGCAAAGTAAAGGGCTTAGTAGAAGGAGAATACCACAAAAAGGTGAAAGAAGATGCCAATAATGATGATTTGGGCATATAGAAAGAGATAGCTAAGCTAATGGAGAAACTGAGTCTTATGATGGAGCTGCTACAAGAGGAAGAAACCCAAATTTATGGTTAGAAGCTTAAAAGGAAATTCAAATGGCCTATAGAGCTATTGATTACAAAAAGAATAAGACATAGATTGATTTCCTTGTTCAAGAAGCAAGAAATAAATAATTATTTAATTAGAGGCATGGAGAAAAAAAATGAGTTGAAGGAAGAAAAAGATATGAAAATTAGTCCTTAGGGGCAGAGAAAGAAATCTTTATATATGAACATGAGAGAGGACCAATGTTTGATGAAGAAGATGTGGATGAGAGACAAGATAAGAGTCTCATGGAAAACTTAAGAAATTCAATCCAACATAGAGGAGAGATGTCAATACTAGAGGCATCAACAGGGGAAAATGAGCCTCAAGTTTTTCAATCTAACTGTTTATATGAGTGTTTGTTTGCAGGACTTGAAGAATATGAAGATGAGTGCTACAAGAATCTGCCATAAAGGAGAAAGACGAAAAATTGTCTCTTGAAGGCAAATGCAAGGCAAATAAAAAGTCATGGACCTCAAATAAACAGGGTAGAGGACAAACCAAATGAAAGCTCCCAGATTTCACAAGATGGAATAGATGGAAATCAAAAAGGCAACCTCATATTTGTTCCTATAGAGGTCTAAAACAATCTATGATTTGAAAGGTAATAAATTTCAAATGAAGTACCTTTTTCCATCAGGGGAATTTTGAGGTCTAAAATGGGCCTCCTAAGGAAAATGTAAAATCAAAATTCACTTTATGAGAACCAATCATATTTTAGGGGATGACATCATCCCTAATGGTTGAGGTGGCATTGCTTGAGTTAAAGGTACTTACTTGTCACATTCTCAATGGTGGATAAAAACTCATGGTTAACCATGGTAGTTCTCTAAGTACTTTTAAAGTCAAAGTAAAGTACTCATAATAAATGTCATTTTACACTTTTTGAATAAAAATATATTATTGTCATTTCATATTTTTTGAAAGAAACAATGCATATCCATATACATTTATTATATTATATTATATTATTTTTATATAGTATATTAATTACATGTTATTATACAATTTAAGTAATATAAATTTTAATTAATAGCATATCATATAATGAAGAATTTATAAATTTATATTTATATTTTATTTTAAATTATTTAAGTAAAAAGGACAAAGCATTAGTTGTTCAATGATAATGAAATTTTCTTGAAAAGCTCATTCTTATTTATAGGCACATCAATACAATTTTTTTATTAATTTTATTTTGGTACAACTTTTGAATTGAATTTAACTACGATTACATGGATTGTGGTGCAAAAAGTGAATTGAAAATTCATACTTATTGGATTTGTAGTTTTAGTTTGTTTTTTGTGGGAGTGTTACTTCATAAAGATGGTAGCCAAGATGATTCAAGAAATCAATCTTGAATCTATTTTTGCACATAAATAAATGAAAAATTAAGTAAAATTCCACAAACATATTGGTTTATTATGAAAAAAAGAGCAAGGAAGCAAGGTATGCACTTTCAATTCAAAGCTCCAAAAAACATGAATAACTCTTACTATTGAGATGAAACACCTTAATTCAATATGTGTTATCAATGGATTCCTCAAATGGAACCGGAAATAATAAAGAGTACTAAAACATATTTGAGAGTTGATTTATTGATTCAAACATTGACAAAATTATAAGCAAGCTTAGGCCCTAAATTTGCCTTAATTTTGGCCTTATTTACATCATTTTTTTGTGTCCTAAAGAGGTCAAAACCAAACCATCGTAGCTTTTACTGTTCACTGGTATGAAATGGATTTTATTCAATTTATTGTTCGCTAGTATCTAGGGCTTTTAAGAGATAAAGACATTTTTTTATGTTTTTGGAGCTACCAATGGGTAAGGACAGTGCTTGATCTCTATGTTTTTGGAACTACCTTGTTGATCCACCATAGTTCTAGTTTCAAAGAACAATGGCACATGGATAATGTGTGTGGACCATCTAATCTTGAGAATAATCATAATAAAGAACTAATATCCATTATCACATATTCACAACCTATTAACTCAACTTTAGGGAGACAAATATTTCAGTAAGATCAACCTCAAGTCTAGTTATCATCAAATTTGTATCAAGACAAAGGTTATGTGGAAGACATCCTTCAAGATGTGACAAGGACTGCTTGCATGGCCACTGATGCCATTCAATGTTACCAATGGCCTTGCAGCATTCATGGGATGATGAAAAAAGTGCTACAACCACATCTTAACTCAACTCTGTGCTACAACTAGAAAAAATAGTCCAGGTTAAAACCTCGGTGAGTGTAGATTCCATGTAATCTAAAACCTGGGTTATGAATTTCCCTCTAGCATCAAGTGTACGTATCAGTGATTATATCAGTATGGTGGTCCCTCTTATACATCTTAATCATATAATTTTCCTTCTTGACCTCATTATCATCAGGCTCTAACTACTCAATCTATTGTGAGTGATGACTCTATTTGCTTGTGGCAATTTGATTTTGGTATACTCGGTTGTGACAATGATGGAGTTCATTTATTTGTACAAAAATTGGTTTCTGGCATCCATATATTGGATATGACTAAAATATCAACCAACTCCCCTCATTGGAAGAGAATATGCCATAGAATTTACATCTAATACATTAAAAATTTGATTTCTGATGAAAATGTTATACACCAGCAATGCAAGCATTCTTAACCAGCTATTTTTTCCATTCACAGGATCACATTTCTTATGGAAATGTTAAACACTAGCAATTCAAACATGATTAACCATCCATATTTCCCATTCAAAGGATCACATCTCTTATGAACTATATGCATAATGTCACAGATAGATCATATTTCGTATGAACTATATAAATAATGTCATTGCAACTAGATTTGAACTTGAGAAATTTAACCTTGCAGATTTTATGGTTAGAGAATGACATTCTCCAGTTGCTACAGAATGAGTTAAAATTATAGATAGGAAAACTTGAAAGGAAACTAGAATTAAAGCACTTGCATGCCATGTGGTGAGTTAACTTGCACAACACACCATTAATCACTATACATGGGAGCACACCATTGAACACGAAACCTATATACTTTGTCAACTGCCATATATTGAACTTTTCTTCACTAGTATATATATATATATATATATATATATATATATATATAAAGATTCAATAGTCATGCAAATGAACTTAATGAGAATAGGTCAAGAGAACTTAACAAAAATGCTAGGAACAGAGGTGCAACAGATACAACAATCATTTTTTAACAAATTTTGATAGTCATAAAACCTTAATGCACATTACTAAAACACATATAATAGATACTAAATGCATGGTGGGCAAACCAACATAAGTAACAGAACACATAGCAACATGCTATTCTAACAATGCATTCTGCCCAGTAATGAATCAAAGGCTCCACATGTTACATCATACCCTATGTTGGAATGAATAATTACACATGACACCTCACCCCAACATGAATAATTAATGATGGCACATTTTGTAACAATATACTATTCTCAATATTACATCATTCCCTATGTTGGAATGGAGAATTACACATGACACCTTGCCCCAACATGAATAAGAACATTTTGTAACAGTATACTATGCTCAGTGTTACAATCACATATAACATCATGCACAACCAGTTAAAGAAATATTTCTTGTCAATGGTTGAGATAAACTATCACACTTAATATCATGCCCCATCATGAATACATAATGACAATAGATTGATTTTACATACCATTAGTTTGTAGCAAAACTTCATGATGAAATAACACGTAGCAATTAACCAATAATATTATGGTGGGACAACACATATTTGAATGACAATATGTTATGACAATGCAATTTTAGGCTACACAAATTGCATAGTCTTTAGTTTCTCTTGATGCCTATGTAAGACAGTCAAGTATAGCTACAACCATTAATTTGGTATGGTCTTCTCTATTCTGTTGTATACTTGTGCATGAGAAAACTAACCACTGCAATGTCCTTAAAAAGGCATACGTAGATAGAACAAAGTAACAGAGCAAACTATTAGTTGCATCGTCCTTAAAGAGGGTATGGCATAATTTCTAGGGATATCGATAGCATAATATCTGGGGACAACGGTAGTAATACCAGAACTTATACAAGGAAACACTAGTCATCCATGTATCGATGTTACCAAACAGCAATCCCCAGTAAATCTCTGCAGTTTGCAAACATAGAAAAAACTCTAAGTATAATAAAAATGCTAGGACATAAGGTTAGTTCTAGGTACAATGACAAGCGCAAAAAAATCCGTTCAAATTAAGATGGCAATTCTAACATAAATGTAGAGAGCAAGTAATATATCACAGATGAGAAGAATTAATGACCAAAAAAGATTAAAGCCCCAAAGCATCTAAGGTTAATCTCATATGGCCTAAAATATAAAATTGCAATGCTTTTACCCTTCCAAAGATTGCTTTGACTGCCAATATGTTCAATTTTCACAGATAAATCAGTTTCAACTTTTAAAATTTAAATTCTTCCTTTTAGAGAGGAATCTTAAAGTGATTTAAGAAGTTTCTTTGAGGTAGGCCTGCCTTGCCCATCTAAAGACTGATCGACTCAAACAAAGTCTTTATCTCTCCAAATGTAAAATGTGATACCTCATATACCTCAAGGTTAAGAAAAGAACGAAGAATTAAGGTCCCCAATTATACTCAGTATGCCTAGGATTGAAGGGAACTAAGATTCCTCGGCACTATAACAAATATTTAAAGAATCCATAAAAATGGATGGATGCCCCAAAGGCTATAATGCAAAATTCAAATAATGAAGGCTTGTTACATGCAAAATGGTTAATGAATAAACTTAAAGAGATTGCTCTGAAAATAAAATTGCATATGTTTTGTTGTTTTGTTATAGCCATTGTAATTGAACTTTATACGACTTATAGGTAAAAAAAGAAATGCTATAAGGATGTTGTAGACAAAAATTCCAGCAGTGTATAGAAAATGATTTACCTAGTGAGAAGAAATAACTCTACAAAGATTTAACCAACATTCTCACAGGAGCTCTAAATATAAGTGAAGGTGAAAGTTCTAATTGAATGTAGTTTTTGAGATAGCATGAAAATGAAAAAAGGATATAAATAGTACTCAAACAAATATTGCACAGCCATTTCTCTCCAAAATAATTGTTTCATTTATCCTTCAATAATACTCATATTTACGAAAAATGATTGAGCAAGAAATTAAAAAAAAAACCAAGAATAATCATGCCCGTAGCAACAGTTACTACACCTTACAAGGTACAGTCATGGATGAAATAGATAATATGAAATAATATAATTGTATTCATGCGAAAAGATTAAGATAATTTTTTCTTGATGGTGCCATAATGCAATAAAGAATTTGAATGCTAAACATTGGCATAATTGACAGAGAGGATATTCAAGTAACCTTTATTTAAGTGGATATAGTTGACAAATAGATTTTAGTTATTTCCAAAGTGGATAATTTTGAGTGTTCAACAAGGAAACTAGCCCATGGAAGCTAGAGGACTTTGCCCTTTAACTATGAGGGACTCCAAAGATGGAGATCTCCTCCCTTAGTCAATTCAAGTACCCTAGAGAACTTAAACAATAATTCCACCAACGGAAATAAGGTCAAATGGACATTCAAATTAGTTGATTCACCTTACAAGGTAAGGTCATGGATGAAATAGATAAGATGAAATAAGATAATTGTATTCATGCGAAAAGATTAAGATAATTTTATCTTGATAGTGCCATAGTGCAATAAAGAATTTGAATGCAAAACATTAGAATAATTAACAGAGAGCATATTCAAGTAACCTTTATTTAAGTGGATATTTGTTGACAAATGGATTTTCCTCCTGGTCATTTCCAAAGTGGCTAATTTTGAGTGTTCAAAAAGGAAACTAGCCTAAGGCAACTAGAGGACTCCGCCCTTTAACTATGAGTGACTCCAGAGATGGAGATCTCCTCCCTTAGTCAATTCAAGTACCCTAGAGAACTTAAACAATAATTCCACGAAACATCAGTCCCCAGTAAATATCTGCAGTTTTGCAAACATAGAAATAGCTCTAAGTAGAATAACAATGTTGGGACATAAGGTCAGTTCTAGGTAAAATGACAAGCACAAAAAAGTCAGTTCCAACTAAGATGGAAATTCTAACATAAATGCAAAGAGAAAGTAATATATCATAGACAAGAGGAATTAATGACCAAAAAATATTAAAGCCCCAAAGCATCCAAGGTTAATCTCATATAGCCTAAATTAGAAAATTGCAATGCTTTCACCATTCCAAAGATTGCTTTGATTGCCAATATGTTCAATTTTCACAGATAAATCAATTAACATATACCTCAGTTAACCTAGTTTCAAACACAACATTGTTTGCTAAAATAAGCCCTAGCATCTAGGCACAAAAATAGTAAGAATCTATCACATTATTCTTTGCAGGTTCACCGTGACTAACCTCTAGTGTTGCAGGTTCACCGTGACTAACTTCCAAAGGTGCTGGCCACTCAGTACTAGGCAGGCTCACATGCTCAGATATGCACACAAGTAAATCAAAACAAGAGCAATTGAGACAGATGGTTCATGACTTGGAACATGAAAAATTAGAAATGGCAAATACCTTGGATGACTTGAGATCCCAGCTGCAAAGAAAAACCCTGGAAACTACATAGCAGAATTTTCATGAATCCATTGGACAGAAAGAAACACTTGCAGTTGCCAGTGATAGTGAGACAAAAGCGACTTACATGGAAGACTTGGAAAAAGCCACTGGTTTGTTTGAAGAGGCACTTGATTTTTAAGACTCCAATGGTGTTTCCCGTTGTGTGGCCGCTTAGTACTAGGTAGGTTCAAGCCACGTTCAAGCACACAAGAACCCCCTGCCATGTTCAAGCGCACAAGAACCCCCTGCAACCCCCAGTTGCGTTCAATTGCACAAGAACCCCATGTCGTAAAGTCCTGAATGTGCTGATGAGCTTTCTATAGAACCAGTAGTTCTGGGCTTTTCAAATGAAGTGATAACCTCTTATTCTTATGAAGTGATAAATCCATTGAGGTTATAGGAAAACATTATTGAACTATCCATTTATCATGTATATTGAATGGCCAACCCTGCGGTTTGGACAGAAATGTTCAGAGGGATTGCTACAATTCTAATGGTGGTCGAACTGTGGTCGAATGGAAATGATGGTTCAATTGACCGTGCTCCAATTCCAATGGTGCTCGAAGTGTGCTCGAGTGGCAATGACAGTTCAGTTGGCCGCGCTCCAATTTCAATGGTGCTCAAAGTGTGCTCGAATGGCAATGAGGGTTTAGTATGTCGTGTTGCAATTCCAATGGTGCTCGAAAATATCTCGAATGGAAATGAGGGTTCAATCGGTCGTGCTACAATTCCAATGGTGCTCAAAGTGTTCTCCAATGGCAATGCAGGATCACAACGACACTCTTTCTATTTTTCCATACCCGTGCTGCAATTCCAATGGTGATCTGCAATTCCAATGATGCTCTCGAATGGATTCCAATGGTGCTTTTCAATTCCAATGGTGCTCTCGAATGGTAATGCAGATCATGATGGCGCTCTTTCTATTTTTCCATACCCACAACGCAAAACAAGCCCATTTGGCCAAAAACATCAATAAAAAATACCCTAAAATATTTATATTCATATATAATAAAAAAAAACCCTCTAACCCCTTGTTATATATCCAATATAATGTTTTGGGTTTAAAAAAAAAATTAACCCAATATGAACGCACGTGATATAATATTGCTTTGTCAGTGACGCCCCCGTGGGTTTCCAGTCATGACCGACTCCTGTAAATATTATTGATGGCCTTCATGGAAGCCCACGAGTTTCCCTTGGTGTTATTATATACTGGTTATTTTCTTGTATGAAATTAAGTTAAACCCTTATTGTTTTCTGTTTCTACAACAACAAATATGGTTTGAACTTGAATTTGAAATGTTAGTATATAGGAACTGTATAGTTATGTTTCAAACTCATATTAAAATGTTAATATGTGAATTGTACTCATTTAAAATCTTGGGGCCATTTAATTTGTGTGTGGAACTATTGCATAAATTTCAATGGTACTGTAATGGTGTAGACATGTCTTATTTACATTAATGTTTTGGATTTCCATTTCTCTATTTATATGATAATTTGTCTTTATGTTTACATAATAATTTGATTTATTCCCTCCCAGCTGCCGAGAGCGAGGGATTGTCCTAGTGGCAAGGCTTCGACCCAGCCCTGGGGCTAACTCGACCCTCACGGTTGGTTTTGTTATAGAAATGAATTTTTTTTTTCCTATACCCAGTTCGCACACTGGTTGCTTACTTGATTATTGGTTTATTACTGCCTAGTCTTAATGGGTTTTGACGATGATTTTTAAATGGGGAAATTCCCACCAAACGAATGCATATTCAGAAGAAACCCCCCAACTAGCGTACCCTGCATTACAGAGAATGCATTGGTAGAGTACTGCAGATTTATTTCTAGCAGCCCATACAACTTCCCACTACCATTTTGCACAGATGGTTTTGAGCATACTACTCTAGTTTTCCTCTTTTAAAGTTACTATAGATTTATGTGTATAATAAATTTTCATTCCAACCTTCTCACAACATATAAAATTTACATTTTCAACTATGAAAGTAACTCTCATGCATGCCAAATAAATAATTGCATTCAGATACTTTCTCAGGTCATTTAACAATTCACCCAATAAAAGTATGAAACAATTACGTGTATCATCGAAGTTATAAAACTTATTTGGAACTCATGCCGAGGATCTTACATAAGGCTACATAGATCTAGATGAGTCTCCCAACTTGGAGAACCAAATTAATTATGGTGTCCCCTCGAGACGATTTCATACCCAAGAATAGTGAAATGTTTGAATAGTGAAATGTTCGACAACGGGTCCCAACCAACTCCAGTCTGAGGCTTTTTCCCTAGGCACGGCGTTGTGCTCATAGGTTCTTCCAAAAACCAAATCCTCTCATGTTACCCACACCCTCTTGGCTTCCTTATATTCTTTTCGAAAACAGTATATTCTATATGAGGAGCTCAACATATCACTTGTTGGAATTGTTAATGGAAAAGATAATGGTCATACATATTTATTTTTGGAATCTTATTACATATATTCTTTTGATCTTCTACTTTGTATTTAATTCATTTAGTAGGTAGGTATAAGAATATTAAATTATATTTGAATTATATAACATATTAATTCAAATTACACAACTACTAATAATAATAATAATACGACTGTTAAATAATTTTTTTTAGATTATTTAAATTTATTATTCTAGTCAAACTAGTCGTTATTTACAATGGTTATTTGGGGCTCTCCTCATCTATTTAAACTGGTTCCTAGATCAGATCTCTCATCTTGTCTTGATGATGAACCATGCTGGCTGGTTCGAAACGTGTCAACAAAATATACTTTGTTGTGATTTTATACAATCATTTATATTATCAATATATTTGAGAATTCATTTAAATATTTTCAAAATTTATTTATTTTCAAACCATCTTACTATAAAACTTCTACTCTATAATATACATATATATAATATTTATTTTTTATATTTTTCTTAGAAAAAAAACTTCAACTAGATAATATATATATATTACTAGGAAAATATATTATTATTTTTGTTGTTGTAAATTTAGTAGTACTTTACTATTTTCTATTTATCAAAAAAGAAACAGGTTGCAACATATAAAAATCCGATGGCCTCAGCTTGCCGAAGGAAACTAGATGCAGTGGCCACCTTAGGGGATGAAATCACCATCGATGTTGCAAAAAATTTTCAGCTGTCTACTAGTTGCTATGTCCATTATACTATGCCTAACAAATTCTAACTGTAAACAGTAAATGCTAGCCGCAAAATACACTAGAAAACCAAGGAAATCATTACTCAATCTTCTAAAGATTCAATAGGTGTCGGGTCTTTAACAGTAGAGCCCGACATGTCTACTTTTTGCATGGTTTGAAGTTTCCGCTCAATTCTTCCAAGACGAGTTGTAGCATAATGTTGAGACCCTCGAATCTCCTGAATCTCTCTTTTAATTTACTGCAGAAATGAAACCACTTGGGGGTTTCCTTCCATTTCCTATAAACTCATAATGGCCTTGGCCAACATATATTTGAGTGTCGAGTAAGTATGTATGGACTGATGAAAAAGGGATAGTCTCCCTCTTGTATTCCCAGGGTCCTTAATGAAGTCCATGGTGTCCTCCTGTTGTTCTATTTCCTCTTTTTTGTTGTTGCAATCTCTCTCCTAGCCTTGAATAAGGTTGTGGACCTATGGAGAGTTTTATGTTGAGTAAACATCAAAGAGGTTTTCCATAACTTTTTTTTTTGACTTTTTGCCTCGCTTGCTAGATCCAACTGTGGACTTTGGAAGTTTCTACTTCACTTTTTCCTTTACCTGATGTTTGGCATGTTGTCCTTTTACCCTGTTCGTATTCCGAAGTACAAACACTTGATTATTCTGTTTCAAATCCTTAGACAGAGACTAGGAAACACCTGTAATAATTTTAAAAAGACCTGTATATGGCAAGAAAAATTCAATAACGGTTTGCATGGAACAACAAATAGGGCCCATCGCTGCCTTTGAGACAATTGTTACCAAATAACAGATAACATTGCTATTTCTGTTGTAGGTGGTAGAGTTATATAAGTTAATATTAGACAAAGATAAAGATGGAGATGGACAACGCAAATCCCTGGACGGACAACGCAAATCCGTGGCCCATAACCCATGAAGATAGAGGTAGTTGGCTAACGGAAACGGTTCACACTATTGCTTACCCAAGTAATTGAAGGACGAGTCTAATTATAATCCTGGATTCAAATAATAATAATAATATTATTATTACTAGTTTTTATTAATAATAATAATAATAAAATAAGACGTCTTGATTGAGACAGCCAGGCTTAGGCTGCAATTTATCGTCACTTTCATGGCAACTGGGTTTCGAATGCCGTGGCGGCCACGGTCTTCCCCGCGGGTGAGATATTCGTTACACATAAAGCAGGGAAATCGTCAATTCACCGCCTTCTTCGCCGACGGACGGGGCGGCAAACTGGGGCTTCTAGCTGAGGTTTTATAAAGGTCATAATTGGTCTGTCGAATCCCGGCTGAGCGGCAAACTGGGGCCTTCAGCGGAGGTTTTTATAGAGGCCATTCGTCTGGGGATCGAATCGCGGCAGGGGCGATCGGTCTCTGGATCTCCTCCATTGGGTTGCGGCTTTTTGTGCAGAGAGTAAGATGTGGAGTCGGAGATTTTACGCTGCTCCTTATTGTTGCGGTCTATTATTTCCCTTTCCATCCTCATCTTCGTTCTGCTGCCCTCATCTGCGCGAATTGTCGACAGCGAAATTTCCGCCATTGAACGCAGGAATGGAGAGACACAAATTCAGTGAAGCAACGCGATCCACCAAGAACACTGTAATAAAGTCTGCACATTGATTGAGACACAACGGGGTTGCATCGGTGTGTTAATATAAAATATGAGCACCGAGCCCCCTCCCCAATAACAAGTGAAGTGGGACCCTTCCATTACATCACAATCCCCAACACTTTAATGAAAAGCGAAGTGGAAGAATTTTCAACACTTTTCAGTGAAAACCCTCTCCAACGGGTCAAGAATGTAAGGTAAGTGAGTGATCAATTTTAACTTTCTCATAATTAATAGCAAAAAAGACATATGAAAACAAGATCACATATTGCTTTATAAAAGAATAAGATTAATGAAATCTTTCAATAGATTAAATGATTAAGAATGTTTGATTAAGTTATTGGTTCAAAACCAGAAAAATAAAATATATACATGTTTTAGACTTTAACATCGGAATTACTATCCAGAAATGGTCCTTGAAATCAGGGATTTAGTTAAAATTATAATAACCCTATCATCTTTTAATTAGACATTTTGTTAAAATTATAATAAACTTCCTCTCAATCATCGAGATTGTGATGAATGAATGGTCCCCTTTAGTGGAAGTTAAGTTGGCGATAACGACGAATCATTCAGATTAATATTGGCCGACCTGCCTCGTAGCGAACAGATGACGTATGTTTATGGTTTTTTAAACAAAAATGAATATAATAAAGAATTGTCCCCTCTTGATCATGCCAAGTAAATGCGCTTTCTTATCAAGAGTAATGAATTGTCTCGGCACGTTGCTACGTTTTTGTTTAGAGTATGTGACAGCTAAACATTAAACGTCATGTACATGAGTGACCAGATATGTACACGAGTGATCATAGGAGTAAAAATTAGCCATTGTTTCAAAAAGGGGTAAAGAGTGATTTGATGAGTAGAAAGTAGCAATTGTTTAATTGTTTTAAAAGGTGTAAAGAAAGGTTGATAGGATTGTTGAATTGTAAAAGTTGTACTTTGATTTAAAATTAGAATTGTTGTATTAGATTTAAGTTGTTTAATATGTTTCTATTATGTTGGTAACACAATTAAAGTAATAATTGAAATATTGAGAAAATGAACGTAGGCTGTGAACTAATTTACTACTTATTTACCAATGAAAAATTTTAAATCATTGTGAAGAAATACTGATTTTATAGAATGGACAATTTTTAATAAAAGGAAACAAGAGGTAAATATTACTTTTGCTTAGTTTTAGGCATAAATATTGTTACATATTTTTTTAAAGAAATAAATATTTAGTATGTTTTAAAATAACAGATATTTTTTTGTTAGAGAAGAAACAATTATTTTTTAAAATATTTCTAAATATAATTTAAATAATTTTGATTTGTTTTTTTAATATAATTTTAAATAATTTTGAAAATGTATAATTATATAATAAAATTAAATCTTTAGATTCTTTATATATTATTAATAAAATATAATATTAATAATGATTAACTTTTTCTGCCTACAATCTATTAAGATAACAATACCAAAAGACAACAAGGGCTACATAGTAGCTAGTGCCTGCCTCTTAATTTAAATGTAACAAAATTAAAGTAAAAAAAAAAAATTAAATTCAAATTACTGTATGACTATTTATATGAGTGAGAGAGACAATCTAAGTCGTAATTTTTCATTAATAGTAAGAAAAATTACATGTTACATCTAGCAGCTTATCATCTATGCTAAGATAAAAAATGAGAAACATATCCTCCCGTAGAGTTTGATATTTTGTCAATACAGTGTCGGTTTTTCAGCTAATCTAATATAATATGTACATAAATGAAATATAAAAAGTCTGGGACATGTAATATAAAAACAAAAATATAAAATAGATGAAAGTCCAGTAGACTGTTTAATATAGTTTCCACGAAATAGTAACAAAAATCAAAACAACAGTCAGGTAATGACTGCACCCTGTGCAACAAAATCCTCAATGAAAGGACAATGATAGAACTGATGTTCCTGTTCCCCTTCATGAGCCGTGATATGCCAACGACCCCACTCTAACTGTGTGGCTTCCTTGGAAAGCTTATCAGCCACCTGATTCTGCTGCCTGTAAATGTGTGTAACAGAGATAAAATCAAAAGTGATTTTAGTAATAATACCTCATCCAGTAGTGCACTAGGCAAGTGAGTGTGACATTGCACCTTAAAGTTAATCCAATTGAAGATAATCTCAGAATCCCCAAAGATCTGAATCCTAATGCAACCTTGTTCACTGGCAAAGACGAGGAGAAGTCTAAGGCTGTTAAGTTCAGCATAGTTATTTGATCCCGGACCAAGTCCCATCTTAAGGTGGAAGAAATGCGTGTCATGCAGGTACAGTACAACACCCCCCTCACATCCATTAGGATTGGATGCACCGTCAATATAAGCCCAGGGTATGGTTCAATCAATAGTTTCAGGTATGATGGTCCTGTCATGTGCTTCACACTTATCATCAGGGATAAGTTGGAATATGGATATGATGGACCTAAAGGAACGGTCCCAATCAGCAAGTCTTTCCAAAAACATATAATGGTTCCTAGCAAGCCAGATACCCAATGCAATGAGGAGGAGAATGTTCCTGTCTTTTGGCCTCCGAGATTCTCGCCACCAGTTTGTACAAGAAGAGCAGACTGAGGAGCCGTGCCAGATTTGAGTTCAGCCAAGAATAGTAGTCGTAGAGTGCCAAAGGTGTGATATTGCATGGCATTCCAAGAATAGATGATTAACAAATTCCGCCAGTTAGAGGCGTAAGCAGCATCTGGAGGGTCCATGGAACTCTCTTTTTCTAAGGTTGTCCTTCCTGGGGGTGCAATTCGATAGTATGCACCACATTAGCAGTCTGGATTTGGGGGGTGCCTTCAATTTCCATAAATGTTGCCACCACCATAACTTGTCATGTCGCTCCTAATGATTTCAGAGTGTGGGGTAACCAATCTTGGGAGTGTGTTTCCCAGTCAGGGATATGGCCCAAATAATCTCATCATCTTGATCCGATAATTTGATGTTGGTGGTGTGGAGAGCCCTGATGAATTTGCCCCAAATCAACCACCAGTTTTCGGAGAGGTTCAGCTCATGTGCAGATAACCATGCTTGTGAGGCCCAAGTGGTATGCTCTGGATCTGAAATATGAGATATGAACAGTCTACTAACACGAGCCAGGTGTAATCTGATATCCAATGGTAGAGTAAATTCTTGCCTGCATCTGGACCACGCATCCACATCTATTTTTACACGCTCCCCAGATCCGATGCACCATGCCAGTCCTTGTTTTATCAGGTGGGTGGATTTGGTAATGGATTTCCAGATGATTGATGAGTCATGTGACTGCTGAAGACTGCCCTTAATACAGTCTAAAGTGGTGTTGGGGGTGATATATTTATAATAAGTAACTTTTTGCCACAGGTTGTGGCTAAAAATTAGATACTAGCCCATCTTGGAAGCCAAAGTAGTAGCAAATTTGTTCAAATCTTTCAGGCCCCATCCCCCCTAGCCTTTGGGTTTAGCAATTTTCTCCCAAGAAATCCATGCATATGCACAGTCATCCTTCATACCCCTCCATAAAAATCGACGATAGATATGTTGAATTCTTGCAGTCACTCCTTTTGGGATCCAAGCGAGTGCCATCTAGTAAACTAGGATGGCTTCCAGAACTGATTTGATGAGAACCAACTTGTCGACCCTAGACAACCATCTGTGATGCCAAATGTTGATCCTGCACTCGACTGTTGCAATCAACGAGTGCCAATCAATGATACGATAATAATTTGGTTTAAGATGGAATCCAAGGTATTTTAATCCATCTTCTAGATCCTTGCATTCATATTGGAAGAGACCCAGAGCATGCCGGATTTCATTGACAGAGCAACGCACCATCATAATGGTGGATTATCTCTGATTCGGTACCATACTTGTTGCTTTGCTAAAGATGTTGAGTAGCTTGAAAAAATTTGTATTATCATGACAAGAACCATCCAGGAAAATACTTACATCATCTACAAATACTAGATGTGCTAGTTGAATAAAATCATTAAGTTTAATACCATGAATGGAGCCCTTGTTTTTTGAATGAGCCATGAGGGCAGAGAGACCCTCCATAATGAGGAGGAATAGAAGGGGGGAGAGGGTCCAGCCTTGTCGAAGTCCCCTCCCGGAATGAAAAAAAATCAAAGGCAACTCCATTAATAAGGATTTTGAATGAGGCATTAGTGATACAACCCATAATCCAATTGGTGAAATCATGAGGGAAGCCAATATAAATGAGGATGAGATGCAGGTAATTCCAGTTGACACAGTCAAAGGATTTTTCCAGGTCAATCCTGAGGATGGTTCTCTTGAGGATTTTTATTTTGATGAAGTGTAATGCTTCTTGTGCAGTGCCAATTGCTTCGTGTATTTATCACTGGTGGAGGAATGCAAACTGTTATTTGGCAATATGTTGGGAGAGGATGGGCTTTATGCGATTTGCAATGATTTTGTATATGCAGTTGCATAGATATATGGGGCGATATTCATAAAAGGAACGAGGCTTGTCAGATTTTGGGATGAGGGCAATGAATGTAGAGTTGAATCCATCATATATCTGACCTGAAGTCCTGCTATCTTCAATGACCTGAAGGAGATATTTGCTGATGAGTTCAAAAAATGTGAGGTAGAATTCAATGGGCCAACCATCAGGGCTCAGACTCTTTTATTTCTTAAACCATTTTAATACCCCCTCAATTTGCCCCATGGATATCGGGGCATTGAGGTCATCCAAAGCCTCCTCGTCCACATATCTGTGCTAAGATCGAGAAATCTGCATGATTTCCGACAAGTTGGCATTGATTGATGCCCTGTACTGGTTGGAGAAATATTGTATACCCATATCAGTGAGTTGATCATGTGTGTGTGCCACCCTCCGATTTTGGTCAGTGAGCTCCCAAATTGTATTGATGCTTTTCCTACCTTTTGCACATTGCTGAAAGAATTTTGTGTTCTCGTCCCCATCTTGTAATCAAATGTCTCTGCTCTTGAGTCGTCATTCCTCTTCTCAGTTCCTGAATATTTTAGCTTTTGTGAATTCCACAACAATTAATATGTCTTTTACCTTCGCTGATCGGAATCCTAGATAATCAAGTACAGTCAGCAGACCGATCTCCAATTCAATGCTGGATAATTCCTCATCCTCTTTTATTTTTTATTTTTTGGCCCAGCCAATGGTGAGAGTTTTGATGCGGGACAGGTTGTTATATAAAACCCTTGCAGGTGCCAGTTCAGGAGATTGTTCACAGTGTCTCTATTCCTTGATGACAATCGAATGAAACTCTGACTCCTCCAGTTAGCCTGAATTGAAGTTGAAAGGAGCCTTGGGCTTTCGATTTCTAGATTGAATTTCAAAGTAAACCGGAGAGTGATCCGAGGATCCCCCTGTTCCAACCCACTGTCTAGCCTTATCAATATGCTTAAGAAATGGGCCCTTGATCATAAATCGATCCAGCCTTCTAGCAAGGGAAGCGACACCCATCCGCCTGTTACGCCAAGTGGGAAGCTTCCTAGGCATGGAAATATCCAGAAGATCCACCCCATCGATGAGCCCTTCAAAATAATCAGATAAAGAATTCAGGGTGGCCCCAGGACCCGAGGACTCAAATGGCCCAATAGAGAAATTTAAGTCCCCACCCATGATGATATTATCCCACTGCATGGTAGAGTAGTGCATCCATTCATCCCAAAATACCTCTCTGTGATGACATGGGCCATATACATTGATCAGGGTGATAGCAAGATTAGAGTCTCGGGAGATGATGTCAGCGCCAAGTATGCCCATTCTCCCCCACCAACCTAGGGCCAGGATGATTTTATTATTGGTGCCAATGGAACTACCACCAGATCTACCACGAGCATCAGAGGTTTGAAAGGTCCATTCTAGGAGGAGAGAAGGCAAGACCTTGTTAACAAATTCCCCATCACCTAAAGTTTCCTGAAGAAAGAGAACGTCAATCTAAGACAACTTCAAAATCCTCTTTAGAGCATATTTTTTCTCAGGGCTGGCTAGACCACGACAATTGAGGGAGAGATAGATCAT